>JANGFI010001664.1:0-23334 GCA_025758705.1 Goffeauzyma gilvescens
TTCCAGCACCAGCCCCAGCTCCGGCACCGGCTCCGGCGCCTCAGTCGAACTTGAATCCCAACTTGAATTCACTTTCGAATTCGAGTTCGACGAACCCAAACCCGAAAATCAACTCCCCATCCCCTCCCCCACCTCCCCCGGCAATGATACCGTCGACCATGCCATCTGCCTCATCCTCTTCGTCACCATCTTCGGCATCGCCACACGCCGCTGCCGCAGCCGCTGCCCCGGCCCCGGCCTCGACCCCTGCCCCCGGCCCTGCCCCTGCCCCTGCCCCTGCCTCAAACGGTGGACCAGCTTCGGCTTTGGCTTCATCTTCGGCTCCAGGACCAGGACCGAACGCTAATTCGAGTGTCAGCGCCAGTACGGGTGGTGGTAATGCAAGTCCGCCTCCCGTTGCTTCTTCTGCCGCAGCGGCGGCCGCTGCAGCAGCTGCCGCGACGGTTAATTACCGTCCATTGAACGTGAGAGATGCGTTGAGCTACCTGGATCAGGTCAAGGTGAGAATCGTGTTCAACTTTTTTCGATTTTTATTCGGCCATAGGCGCCGAAAATCACAGTGTGAAACGTATCCGAATTCGATTAGCTGACCATTTCATGTCTCGAAACCTCTCCCTCGTCTCCTCTTTTCCCCTTTTTCTTTTCCCGAATAACCCCGCGTCACAGGTCCAATTCTCCGATCAACCGGACGTCTACAACCGATTCCTGGATGTCATGAAAGAATTCAAAGGTCAAACGATTGATACTCCCGGAGTCATCGACCGTGTCTCAACTCTTTTCCACAATCACCCTTCCCTCATCCAAGGATTCAACACCTTCCTTCCCCCCGGATATCGAATCGAATGTTTCACGTCAAACGACCCTAGTGATTTCCCTCCTGGTGCTGGTCCTGGACGGAATGGAGAAGGGATGATGTTGATTTCCGTGACGACGCCGAGTGGGACCGTTAGTCAGATACCGGGTGGATATGCCAAAGCGGAAAGAGAGAGGAAAGAACGTGAGCAGGCGAGAGTGGATCGAGAGAGGATGGATAGGATGGATCGGGAAAGAGAGAATAGAGAAAGAGAAGAGCGTGAGAGACTTCGGGAGAGGGAAAGAGAGAGGGAGAGAGAAAGGGACAGAGAAAGAGAAAGGGAAAGACAGAGGATGAATGAGAGGGAGAGAGCGTTGATCATGGCGAGAGCGAGGGATAGAGAAGATGATGAAAAGATGAAAAGAGTGGGGAATCTTCCTGGTTTGGGACTCGGCGGAGGCGGTGTCGGTGTCGGTGTCGGAGTCGGAGGTGTCAATCCATTCGGTCCTCCTCCGGGAGGTGTAGGTGTAGGCGGCCTCGACAGAGTAGGCATGATGCCAGGTCAGGGCCCAATCCAAGATGGCGGACCTCAAGGCACACTCCCCTCCGCCCTTCCATCTCTTCCACCACCCAACGTCTCTTCGATCCCTTCTGGACCTTCCACACCCGGAGCTGCCCAACTGTTGGCATCCGGAATGAATCCCATCGGCCAGCCTCTAGGTGGAAATATCCATCATTCACAGCAACAGCAACAGATGCAACAACAACAGCAACAAGTCGGTTTATCCCTTCCATCAGGTCCGCCTGGAATGTATCCTCAGGCAGCACAGCAAGCCATGCAGCGAATGCAGCAAGCCGGTCGAGAACCTCAGATGGTCGAATTTAACCATGCTATCGCGTTCGTCAACAAGATCAAAAATCGGTTTTCGGGCGATCCTGACACTTACAAACAGTTCCTCGAAATCTTGCAGACGTATCAGAAAGAGACAAAAGATATCAACGAGGTGTATGCGCAGGTCACTGTGCTGTTCGATAATGCTCCCGACTTGTTGGAGGAGTTCAGCCAGTTCTTACCCGGTGCAGACGGTCAACCGGGAAGTGGTGGCCTGTTTGGTGGTGATTTGTTCACACCTCAACAACCCGTGAATGGTGCTTCGACACCTCAGCCAACAATGCCTGCCGATAAGAAAAAGAGCAGTAAAGCTGAAAAAGAGGCACAGGCGCAGGCGCAGGCGCAGGCCCAAGCTCTGGCTCAAGCGCAAGCACAAGCACAGGCTCAGGCTCAGGCACAAGCTCAAGCTCAGGCTGCCGGTCCGGCTTCAGCCACGACGGGCAATGTCGGTGGTGCCGCACCCGGCAAGAAACGTCGAGGAGGGGACAAGGAAGGCAAGACCGGTGGTTCTCGATCGAAAAAAGCGAAAACCAGTCATCGGGAGGGATCACCTAGTCAGATGGAACCGACAGAGGCGATCATGCAACCACCGCCATTGCCGCAAGGAAACGCCGCAGTCATTCCACCAGCTCAACCGCATCTTCATGCTCATGCTCATGCTCATGCTGCTCCGGTATCAGTACCGCCAATAGCCGGAAACCAAGGTGAAGTCATCTTCTTCGAGCGAGTCAAGAAAACCATCGACGACCGCGTGACCTACCACGAGTTCCTCAAATTGCTCAACTTGTTCGTGAATGATCTCATCGACGTCAAAGTCCTGATCGAGAGGGCCATGTTGTTCCTCGGCGGAGACGAATCCGATTTGTCACGCGAATTCAAAGCGCTCGTCGGCTGGGAAAGCTCCATTGGCGGCATGATGGGATCTCAACCGCCGGTCGGAATGATCAGCTTGGACCCGGCAGGTGTTGCCGAGAACTTGCCTATGCTTCAACGCCAAAAACCCGATCTTAACAAGCAGAGAGCTTCCGGTCCATCTTACCGAAAATTACCCAAATCTGAAGCCAACCTGACTTGCTCAGGCCGAGACCCAATGTGTTGGGACGTGTTGAACGACGAATGGGTCTCACATCCTACATGGGCATCTGAAGACTCAGTACCATCATCTGCTCACAAGCGAAACATGTTTGAAGAGGCATTGCACAAGACAGAGGAAGAACGTCACGAGTATGATTATCATATCGAGGCCAATATCCGAACGATCGCGCTCCTCGAGCCGATCGCGGCTAGGATCGCGACGATGGATCCGGTGGATAAGGAAGTTTTCCGACTCAAGAGTGGCCTTGGAGGTCAGAGTAAAAGCATTTATCAGCGGATCCTCAAAAAGATCTACGGTCGTGAACAAGGTCTCGAAGTCATAGCTGCCCTGCACGACCAGCCAGCGCTCGCTGTCCCTGTGGTTCTGGCCAGGCTCAAGCAAAAAGACGAAGAGTGGAAGAAGGCTCAACGTGAATGGAACAAGGTCTGGAGAGAGGTTGATGCGAAGAACTTCTACAAGTCGCTCGACCACCAAGGCGCCGTGTTCAAGAACAATGACAAAAAAGCAATCGCGACCAAGACGCTGATTGCTGAGGTTGAGGCACTCCGAAAGGAACAAAGCCAGAAGATGGCAGGCTCGGCGGATCCATCCTCGCTTGTCACTCAAGAACGTGGTCAGTACAAATTTGCGATCGAGGATGTCCCGTGTCTCCAAGACGCTCTTCGCCTCGTCTTCACCTACCTCGATCGAATGAGCGTCGCCGCTGCAGACAAGACCCGAATTGAGAACTTCCTTCGGTCGTTCATCCCACTTTTCTTCCAGTTCCAGGATGTGGACTTTGATGCTGCATTCAACGATCTTCAACAACATGAATCGGACGAAGATGGTAGTGATGACGCCACTTCAGAGAGTGACGACGACGCCCGAAGTACGACCAGTACTGGTCGAAGAAAGAAGAACGGTGGTGCGGCTGATCTTCGAACCAAGCTGCTCCGACAGGTTGTTGGATCAGGCCAAGAGAAGCGTGGGAAACGAGCTGACTCGGCTACACCGAGCTTGCCGGCACCCAGGGCGAATGAAGAGGAGGGTGAGGATACGAATGAGATCCTTATCGATTCGGAGAACACCTGGGTCGCAGTGGAAGAGAACAAGAAGTCGGGCGAAAAGGAAACTTCCAAAACGGCCACTGGCGGCCGCAAGAGGTACACGTTCTACGGAAACAATCACTTCTTTTGCTTATTCCGACTCCTCCAGATCCTCTACTCGCGACTTAAAGCCTTCAAAGAGGTTTCAGATCGAGCTGTCGACATGCCTGCGCAATGTCAGCCTGTCAACCCAGTGGCGAAGCAACTGGGCTTGACCGATAGTGCTGCTGCCCCACTCTTGGAGGATGGTGCGAACCCAACGGCGCAATTCTACTCGCACTTACTCGACCAATGCGAGCGCCTTTTTGATGCCGAGATCGATGCGGGAACCTTCGAGGAATCGATTCGATACATGTACGGCACGAAAGCTTACCCTTCGTTCACGATTGACAAAGTTGTGAATGCTTTGATCAAGCATGCTCAGGCGATCTTACTTGATTCCAAGAGTCACGAGCTCATGAACTTGCTTTCGAAAGACCGAGCGATCACGACTGATTACTCGACTCGACATCAAATCGCCTACCGGATGGCTGCTGAAGAAACTCTCAATCCTGACGAGAACCTGTTCAAGATCGATTGGATCCCATCAACCCAGAGGTTGAGGATCCTCCTGCTCGCAAAAGAGGACATGACGGCAGATGACTTGGAAACTGCCGAGCAGAAATGGGAGGCTTATATCGCTAGTTTCGCAATGAATCACCCGACTGAGGGAGTCAGATTACCTGTCGTACCACCGTTGTTGCAGAGGACGCTAGTTGATATGCCGTTGGATGCAAGACAGGAAGCTCGGAGCGGTATGGGTGTCAAGATCGCATTGGGAAGCTATCGGATGTTCTTCGTCGAGGGTGAGTGTTTGCTGATTTTCGACTTGTCAAAGGCCGCAAGCGGACATCTTGTACTGATTTTTCTCTCTCTTTTTTACCCCTTTGTAGGAACTGAGGATTACTACCATCGTTTGTCGACTCCTGCTGAGGAAGCCGAGCGATCAGCCAGGATACGTGATCGGAACACTTTGGCCAAGTCGAAGATGGATCGATGGGTCGAATCAGCCCATGCGGACGTGGTAATGGCCTGAAGCCACGAAGTAAGATTCGAGCAAGGCAGTGGTCCCGAATGAAAAGGGATGGACAAAGGAAAAGGAGAAGGACGGCTCGATGGTGAAAATGTAATCTATGTTTTACAAGTTTTTGTGTGCATTGTGATGAAAGAAACAATTATTTAATGAAGATTGGAACTTAATTGCTAGAAACTCGTCAATGGCAAGATTCCAAAGGCGATCCCATCAGAACTATCGAGTGAAACGCGAATATTTCACATGAAAATGCAATTGTCCGCTACTGGTGTCACTCCCCCACTCCCCCCTCCCCTCTCTCCCCCAATGAACCGCGCTCGCCGCCAATTCAAAAGCGAGTACGACAAGTAGTCGTAGGACCAAGTGACAACTCGAGTGCTTCTCAAAAGAGTCCGCATGCACTTGGTCAGTTATCACCCTTATATCATAACGACAATATCTCTTTCGCAGACGATCGTACCAACCTATTTGTCTTCGCCCAGCCGTATAACAATTTCTAAGGTCTCCTCTCACTCCGGATTTCCGGCAGGTCTCCTTTCTGTCCGATTCACCCTCGTTCTGGGACATCGATGAGCACGATCAACGGAGGTGGCGGCGGGATGATGCCGCCTCTGCCACTGCCTCTTCCATCGCCTTTATCGATGCAGCCACACTCTCAATTGAACTCAAATGCAAATGAAGGAATTGTGACAAATGGGAAAGATGCGGCGATGGAGATCAACCTAGGATCCCCACCACCATCATCATCAGCTCCAGCTCCCGAACATCCATCACAGACCGACCTACCACCCGATCTTCAAGTCGTTTTCCCATCATATAAAAGAGGAGAAAAAATGAACCTCGTCGAATTGTTTATTCCGGATCCTATACAGATACCTATCCCCACGGCTGATCAGCGGCATGATACAAACAGGAGAGGCACAGGTACTTCACGACTTGGGGAAGACGAACAAGGAGGACGGGAAGAAGAAAATCCTCAAGCCTTAATCGATGTCAATCTTATTTCTCGGGTTTCTGATGATGCCTTCGGCTTCGGTCTCGGTGCCGGTTGGGAAGACGAAGAAGAAACCGAAGAATCTAGTATCTCACGAGCAAGAGTAGCACGTTGGGCTCGTGGAATCAAGTCTCGAAGTAAGGGAGGGAAACCAATCGGACAATCTGGTCGACTCTGGGAGCTAGTCGAACAGTTTAGGCCTTCCGATTCTGGAAACGTTAATGTACATGAAGATCGAACAGAACGGGAGACGAAAAAGTTCTCAGCGATAGAGTTGACCGAATGGGAGAGGGAGATTGTTGGTTTCCAGGATGGAGGCAGAACTGATCCACCTGCTAAGAGACGTCGATTGGCAACTCAAGACCCCGAAGCTTTATTTGATCGAGCTGATCCGGAACTGGAACGAGGCGATTGGTTGAATGATATTGTGATGGGACCAAGCCTACATGAAGAAGATCAAGGGTCTGACGAAGAGGAAGATGAACGAATGGAAGCATTTGAAGAGGTCGAAGATGACGAGGAACAGTCTTATCGATTACTTTCGCTTCTATCAAGCACAAAACCTGATCCAAAAACTGGCAAACCGCTCGATATCCTCAATCTCTCGAATGATCACCTCTACGTCGCGCAAAAAGCAGTCAAGGTCAAGATGGCCACTAGTCTAGCAGCTGTTGAGATCCAACATTCTAAACCAGCTTTGGATCTTCAGATGCCATTCTACCGCATCCACATGACCGCAAACGACAAACGGAATGCACATCGTCATCATGTTCAATTCCCAATCAACATTCCGCTTTCGTTCGACAAGCTACTCCCCGGTGGCAGACCACAGAAGAATAAGGCAGCTAAACTTGGTGGGAGTGCTCAGAAACCTGCAGTCGGAGTACCAGCATCTACCAGGGAGCTCACCATGGCAGATCGACATCCGATCGTTCTCTTCGAATACTCGGAACAACGTCCACCCGTCATGTCGTCGTACGGCATGGGCTCTGTCATCACGAACTACTATCGGAAAAAGGACGAGCAGGATGAGTCGTTTACACAGCCAAATACATTACCGAGCTACAATACCATGCTCTACCCCGGTGCACATAATCAGTCACATCCAAAACGTAATCTCCTCGGCCAGTTATCCGTCATGCATCCCGGTGACACTCAGCCGTATCCGCTGGCGTTCATTCGTAACGGCGAGTATTACCAATCCTTGGAGAGTAACTTGACGAGAGCGCCAATCTACGAACAAAAGTCAGAGCCTACGGATTTCCTCGTCATCAGACAGACAGAGGAAGGGAAACAGCCAAAACAATTCATCAAAGCGATTGATAACATCTTTGTTGTGGGTCAAACTTATCCTAGAGTCGCCGTACCGACACCGACCAGCAACGAGGTCAGAGACGCACGTAAAAAGAGGTTATATGATACAATCAGGCGATTGCTGAAGAATTCAAAGGATGGGGTCGTTCGTCAACGACAGTTATCGAGACATTTCCCCGCTCGAGATCTTCACATCATTCTCAGAATATTCATGAATCAGCCGGACGGCATGAGGAACCATAAAGATCGGAGATGGAAACTGATGGCGCCGGACGAACCGGTGGCGCCTAACAAAAAACCGCTCGACAACATTGAAGACAAGGTGTTTACTCCAGAAGAGCACGCCCTGCTTCAGAGTACCGATATAGCAAGCCAATTGCTGGAAGATGCAGGTTATCGAATGCCTGCCACCGCCAAAGAAGAAAAATTGGCTAAAAAGAAAGCGGATATGATAAGAGAAGCCAATGAAGGAGGAGACACCGATGAGCCCGGTTCGATGCCTTTGGAAATGCAATTGGCACCTTGGTACACGACTGCGAATTACTTCAAAGCCGCCTCTATCAGCTATCAAGGTGGAGCTTTCCAGCCCATGCTGGAATTGTCCGGTGCAGGTGATCCCACGGGACGGAGAGAAGGGTTCTCCATGCTTGAGAAGTTCAAAAAGCAAGCCATGTCAGAGTATGCGGATTGGATTCGCGAGCAGACGGGCAGGACCAAGCTGGGGAAAGATGATTGGGCAATGGCGTATGAGCAAGAACAGAGGGACATATGGAACAAGCAACAATGGGCTTTGTCAAATCCGATTCCCCCGGAACTGACTGAAGAGGATGAGTGGGAAGATGAACCAGACGATGAAGAAGCGGTGATGGAAGCTACAAGCGGTGATGGGATGATGGGGTCGAGGCGAGATTCTACCAACGGCTTCAGTGGTCACCCTTATCAAGCAGGAAAAGCTCCCTCAAAGACGAGCAAGTCGACAATGAACATCCCAAAGATCCTTCGGATCCAAAGACGGGACCAGGATGGAGTGATGCAACAAGAAATCATCAGAGACGAAACGATCATTACCGCCTATTTGATGAAGAAAGCTACTATCGATCCGATCGCTGTGACGTCACTGATCGCTCAGAACCCTATCCGTCTATCTGAGTTCAAGGATCACCTCGAGTCATATGCAAAGACGTACCAAGAAATCGAGGAACGAAAAAAGCAGGCTGAAGCGCAAAAGGAAGAAATGAAGGCGAAGATGGGAGGAGAAACCAAACGGGGTGGTCCGAAGCGTCCTCCTACGTGTCAAGAGTGCGGTCAGGTCGGGCACACAAAGAAGCAAAAGAGTTTGTGTCCTGGTCGACCTAAAGGTTTTGTGCCTTTATCCACTCCAGGCACAGGAATCGACAATAACCCTCTTGGCTCCGCATCCGCGGCCTCCCCGGCGTTTTCTGGCGCTGGCTCAGGCGGTCAAGGTCTCAAGCTCAAAATTGGGCTGGGTAGGAAGAATAGCCACCAATAACGAGAACATGCGAAACGACTTATCCTATGACAAATATCATGACAACCCTGGCAATTAAATCCGTTAAATGTACTACTTGAGTGGATCAAAGTCTGACCAATCTGCGTTGGCCGCCTTTGATGCGCCCTGCCATTGCGGGACTTGGGTGGGCTGCATGACGCTGTTGGCGGCCATCCAAGGTAGTGGTGGCGGCTGGTTCGTTGTTGGTTTTATGGGCGATGCTGCGTACATAGGCTTCGCAGTCGCAAGCGCAGGGAAAGCTAGAGTCGTCGCCGTCGACTGCGGAGACTGTGATGACAGTGATATATTGTAATTCGGCCTCGAATAGTTGGCCGAGGTTGTTGCTACTGGCCAATGTTGTTGATGAGGGCTGGACGTCGCCGACATTTGCTGCATGAAACCACTAGCACCACCGCCGGCGGATGATATTGTACGATTAGGATGTTGAGGTTGCTGAAAAGCGGATTGATCGAATTTGGTTGAAGGCACCGGTCGTGCTTTCATTCGTGCGGAGCTCGAGGAGCTTGACTTGCGGTTTGGTGACATTGGTTGAGATGACGAAGTCGAACCAAATGATAACTGCGCCGTCGATGCAGTAACACTTTGCATCATTGGCGCAGGAGATGATGTTGCTCCCAAACCATCTTGTGAGTTCCAAAAATCGTCCGCCAACGAGCTAGTCGTTACAGGTGCTACCGCCGCCTGTTGAGATGTTCCTGTTGATGATCCCTTGATCAGCATTGCAAAATCGACTTCCGGGTCATCGAGATCGTCCCAGCCGCCGCCGTTGTTTTGGAGTGAATTAGAGGATAGTGTTTGAGCCTCTGCTCCTCGAATAGCTCTGAGGTGTTCCGTGTGTTCTCGTTCAACGCGCGATCCAAGAGTCTTAATGACACTGCGAGACACAACATAAGGAAGGTGCGAGTTAGTCTTTGTCGTCAAACAGATATGGATTAATGTGCAGAATGGTACAGATAGCCGGAGCTCACCTCATAAACTTCTGAAACTGATCCACGCTGAGTAACGGTCCCATAGACATCGCCCACAATTGCGGTAACACGAGCTCTGCAACTGCTTCTCTATCCACCTTGACACCCATTGCCTCATGTACATTCAACGTTGCCATCATCACTGACGGTTCTTTTGTCTTTATCTTTGCCAACAGTGGAACCAGCTTCTGAGTCAACACTGACTTGTTGAGGGTCGGAACAAGTGCTAAAAAACATTCCAGCGTCTGGACTTTGACGGCTAGGATCCGGGTCTTGGTGAACACTATTGCGACTTTGACGAGTACGACGTCCTGGATTGTTCCATAGTCGAGATGTTCACAGAGCGCCGGAATGGCTTTCAGGACCTTCTCTTGCACGGGTGGGTAGTCGCTCTCTAGGGAGTGGTAGACGAGATCCATGATTTTGTCGCGGAACGTTTGAGTGGATGTTTTTGCTTCGAAGAGTGGGAGATTATCGAGCAAGAGCATGAGATTCTGGGGAGGGTCTTTGGCGGCGAATAGAGGTTGAAGTTTAAGAAGGACGGGTGAAAATTCTTCTTTGGACATGTTTTTACTGATCTCAAAGATGTTGGGAAGCAGAAAAGGGAGTAGGTAGGTGTCTTTCATCTGTGTGTGAGACAAAAGAGAGCTGCGTTAGTTGATTGATTAAGAAGGGAACGCGTGGAGCATAGATCAATGAGCACAACTCACCTCCTCCAACAAACTCGGCAATATCTTCCTCTTTCTCAATTTCTCTGAAAACCCCGGAAGAACCCTCAACAATCCTTTCAAAAAGCTCGCCTTCTCTTCTCTCGGTTTCGACGCGAAATTCGTCGGGTCCAAAAAGTTAAGCGTGTTGATTGCCAGAGAGGAGAAATACGGGTGTGATGGTAGTGTCTGCAGAGATATCCTAGATTGAGGAGTCCGGGTGATAAGACGGGGGAGGAGATCTCGGAGTTCGGGACTGGATTGATCCCATCTTCTTCCGGAGTTCCACATACCCGATCCTGAGCTGGAGTGCGAGGAGCCAGATAGTCCCGTCTCGATATTAGTCCGTAATGTTTGTAGATTCCCTTGATTTCGAAATGGCGGTTTCCCACCAAGATGAACAGCATAAATCAGACAACCAAGTGAATAAAGATCATTCGATGTACTTAGTTGAGAATCCAACGCATACTCTGGAGCGAGGTAGTCCATCTTCCACTGGACTTGGGGAGGTAGTCGCGTATCGAATTCCGGGAAGACGTACTTCGCGGCTGTTCCGTCGAAGTTATGGAGGGGCGTGGTGTGAGAGAGACCAGAGAGTTTCCAGTCTCCTTTCGAGTTGATGAGGACGGCATCGGGGTTCAGATTCAGGTGCACTAGTTTAGCGGATGCGTGGAGGAAGGAAAGAGCTCGAGCGAGTTGAAGAACGCCTTTTTGAATCTCGACTTCGTCGATCTCAAGTTCGCCTCCTGAACCTGCACCTCCCCCGGATTGCGCTCCTCCAGCGCCATTCATCCTTCTTCCATCCGCTCGTGCTCTCGATCCATTGCCATTGCCATTCCCCTCCTCCACCTCGGTTGCTCTCTTCAAAACGTTGGTCAAACAACCTGTCACATACTCAGTAACAAATGTCAACTCCCCCCTAGCGCCACTACCTTCCTCGAGTGGTTCAATCATTTGCAACAGATCAGGATGTCTCAGCCTTGACAAAGAGCTTGCTTCTTTCTTGAGTGCCGAGAGAACTTGGTCTTTTCCTCCTTGGATTCGGATGTTGTCGAGCATTTTCTTCTCGAACACCCAGATTGAGACTCGGTTGCCGGTTGTTTTGTGGGTTGCGGACATTACCTTCCAGAGACCGACATGGAATGGACGTACTGTATGAGGATTTCCAAATGCATTTGGAGCCGCAACACCGGGACTTGGAGATGGTCCACGAGAAACGACATTGCCATGAGGGTGAGGAGTAGAGATTGGAAGATGTGAGGTTGATGACGAAGGGGTTGCAGATGGTGAAGAAGATGAATGTATTGTATATGCCGAAAGAGATGAAGATTTACCTCCGAATAGTGTAGAGGTAGCAGCAGAGAGAAGGGAGGTTGCCATGGTGGGCGAGGGTGAGGATCGCAGGTCAATTTGAAGTATGACTAGGAGTTGAACAATTTCCGCCGCTGAACCTCGAGCTATGTTGTGCGGATCTCCTCCTGGTTGGTCTTCTTCTGTTTAGTTTTTCGTTTTTTTTTTGTTATTAAGCTGTATTCCTCAACCAGAGTATTTGATTCCCTTTCATCTCAATTGCGGATACAATTTCTCTTGGAGGATGATGAAAAGTGTCTTTGTGGTCCGGTTGCCACGAATGATGGCGATCCTAACTCTCGTCATCATGGATGATCCTAAAGGGGTTCTCGCGTGAACCGCGCGTTGGCTGGTTATGCTTACATCAGCACTACCATTCAGCGACTTCTGTTCGGATCCGAGCCGCCAATCGGAGCTAGGAGCATCTGGAGCGTTTGAAGCCATTCTTGAACTTCCTCATCATCACCGTCACCATCACCATCACCATCACTCGTCAAGTCACATCATCTCATCATCGATCGTCATCAGTATCGATGTTATCCTGTCAATCATCCATTTCTGTAATATCCGTGGTTGTACAGCAAAGTGGCTTGTCTCCGCAACGAAGAAAGAGAGAAAGAAGGCAATGAAGAGTGGCGAACCTATCTACCGTCCCTCAAGTCAGTTATACCGTATCTCGAACCTTCACTGCACCTTCCGAGCTTCTTTTTCTTGACGGAAATACGAAATATATCAAGCGTAACGGATAAGGGATAAAGGACATCGGATAACGAAAGTCGACGGACCAGGACTATCAGTCGAGGAAAGAAGGAAAAAAGAGTACCAAGATCAGGACGAAGCGGAGGAAACCGAAAAGACTAGAGATCCGGAAACAAGGAAAAACAAGATGTCGTACTTTATGACCCACTTGCAGTCTGGATGGCATGTCGATCAGGTGAGTGAGCGAAAGACTGAATGCACTGCCTAACATACGGTCAATTGCTTGCATTTGCTGTGGGCCTGATGCTAATTTTTACACAACCCCGCTCCCCTCGTCTATTACTCCCTTCGCACCTTGCCCGCCCGCCGCGCTCGCAGGCCATCCTCTGCGAAGAAGACAGAGTCGTTGTGATCCGATTTGGACACGATTGGGATCCTCAATGTATGGTAATGGACGAAACTCTGTATGGAGTCCAAGCGAAAGTCCAGAACTTTGCTGTCATTTATTTGGTCGATATTACGAAGGTTCCGGATTTTAATAAGGTGAGTCGAACGGTCTGGTGAGGAAGAATAGGATGGTTGAAACAGAGCGTAGAAGAAGAGAATCTCAAGAATATGACACTTACTGACATCTCTCTTTCTCGTGCCTCCCCCTCTCCGCCCCCCCCCCTCCCCCCAGATGTACGAACTCTACGACGAGTGCTCACTCATGTTCTTCTACCGGAATAAACATATCATGATCGATCTCGGAACGGGTAATAACAATAAGATGTGAGTTTGCTTTCTTTCCTTTTTTTTCTTTTTCTTACGTATTCCTCTCAGCGGGCCGGCCAGACAGAATATCGTATCATTTGGCCTCACCATCCCTCTTCACATCCATCTAATCTGTCCATTCTTCCTCACCGCTCTTGCATATCCCCAATCGCCTCATTTTCCTTTTCTTTCTTTTTACATCAACAGCAACTGGCCAATCTCAGATAAGCAGGAAATGATCGACATTATCGAGACGGTCTATCGAGGAGCTTCAAAAGGAAGAGGTTTGGTTGTTGCGCCAAAAGGTGAGCAGAAGAGATGCAAACACGTTCATCTCTCATTTCTCGCAATCCAATTAGTTTGGTGATATTTACCGCTTTTGGCTGACCCTTGATGTTTATCTCTGTCTAAACGAAATGCTATATCCGATACACGTGTGTCGACTTGACTCCGCAGATTACTCGACGCGATACAAGTACTAGAAACGTCTTCGAAATTATACTCCATTTTTTCATATCCTCACCCGGGGTTTGCGCACTATCACATTTCGACCCCACTCAATCCCACGTCGCATCATCGACGCTCGCTCAATCATGTCAGCCGTCGTTCATAGACTCGATTCAACATGACACATCCTATAATGAACTAAAGCATCCAGCTCGAACACTTGCCTCAGCATCGCACTTGACTTGGATCTCCTTCTGCGTCACATCAGCCTGTACATCCAATAATCACATTGTACACCACGACGCACTATCCGACAAGAAACTGCATCCAATGCATTGCCCACCACATCGCATGCTTTTCGACTCGACACCTCTGTGCACTCACCATACTCACCAATTATCATAAATGAGCGAGTCGTATCGATCCATCCGCCATCGCATTAGCATCAGTCCGCCGTTCTGAGATAACCCCGCGGTTGAGACGTTGTTTAAGCGTATTGTAGAAGAATAAACTAGATCCAATACCCTTATACAATGGTCATATCTACAGCGATACAAGGACGATCCCCACATTGAGGTGATACCGTTCATTTCGTAAGGCTGAAATGACTTGAACCCCCCTGAAGCCTAGTACCCCTCCACTCTGCTGTTCGCTTTTGATCGTCCCTTTGCTAATCCGTAAGCTTACTTCCTTGCCTGGACATCCTGTCCCATCCTGAGGTCTTAATCATGAGAATGTGTTTTTCTCGGACCTGGTCGCCCACCGTGTCTGTTCTGTGGGGTGTTCACATCGTATACAAACAGGGACAGTCGTCCGCATCAGCTCGATATCTAAATGCGCCAACCGTCTCCGGCGCTCTACTCGGTTTTGTTACCCGTTGCCGTTGACTTTAAGTTCGTCATTTTCATATCGTCATATCGTGACATGTCGTAAGAGCCTCGCCTACAAGGATGGCAAATAAAAGCCGTACAAAAAATTGAAGGCAAGGAAGGACCAGAGAGGAGGAGAAAAAAGACACAACAGAGAAAAGAGGAAATAAAGATGTCCGCCCCGTATCTGTCGTAAAACCCAGCAAGCTTGTGTTGTATAAACAACGGGCCTACGTCATTAAAGGGCGAGAAAGAAAAAGATCAGACAAAAATAAAAGGAAGGTCCCCGATACACGCAGTCCCCAACTTTCTCGACGGACCACGACCAAGGTGGTCGGGTCACGAAGACAAGGCTGAAAAAAGCATGAGGATAGATCTTTCCTTCACTTCTTTTTTTTCTGTGCTGTTCTTTTCTTTCTTCGATTTAGGTCAAAGTCTCCCTTATGTCTGACCTTGTAGGGATGTTCTGTGAGAAAAACAGAGGCCAAACATATGTATATGCCTTCCGGGCGAAGAAAACTAGTCTCTTCGTCGGATCTCTGTTCGACCAGCCGACCTTCCCGGAAGAAGGGCGGAAGGGTGTAGAGCAAGAGGATATAGGGTTCGACCGGGAAGGGGAAGAAGGGAAGGGTTCTTGAAAGAGTTTGGAAAAGGAGTGTCGAAAAGCTAAAGACAACGCCGACCCCCCTGACTACTAATTTTGCCCTCTTCCACCATCTAACAGTCTTCCGAGCTGTTCAGCACCTGTACGCATCTTTTCGCTGTTCTGGAACGTTTCATTCTCCGAAGATGATGATGACGGTGATCGTTCCAGAGATCTGAATGGATTGGCCGCTACCTGAGAGTAAAGTTGGTGGATTGCGCGAAAGATCTGTAGTTAGGGGAGGACAGTGTGAGTTGAAATGGCGTGAGCTTCCGGGGAATGATCGCAGCTTACCGTCATGACGTCGCTGTCCTTGATGACACCGTCGAGGTTGATAAGACCGAGACCGATGATAATTAGTATACCGGAAGCTGAGCGGTATCCGTATCTGATCCGGCGGGCGAAAAAGGGCGCGGGGTTGCAAGAGGGAAGTCGTAAGCATGCAAGAGGGAGGTCGTAAGCAGCAAAGACACAAACAAACGAAGAAGCAAGTGAACGTAGAAAATCAAATCGGGCTCTCATGGAGACTTACATCGCTAAATCGTCCATGTTGAAGAGCAAGCTGTAGTTTTGCCAAACAACGAGGTGCGACTGAGGGGTGAGCAACAGGACCACGTACGAGACTGACATGATGAAAGAATCTCATGACGCAATTTCAGATATAACGAGGCTTACCCAAGGAAACAGTCGACCGGTCTATTCGGGATATTTTCTGTTGCCGATCAGGCCGAAAAAAAGAGCACGGGACGAGAACGAGGCAGAAAAGGCCGACAGAGCACCACACGATTAGTCCCAGGGTTAGCGACCCGACACAACAGATTACGATGGAAAGGCATCTCACCTCTTTCCTCGACGGTGTCCAATGCCCCTCTCGAGAGATGCCAATACCGTAACTCATCTTGTTTCCCACTATATGACTGAAGAAATATGGGTGTGTTTGCAGGGGAAAGGATGGAGAAGAAGATTAAGTGGAGTGGGGGTCCACGGGCGTAGGTTGATAGTGATGATTCCATTGAAATAACTTGACGTCGGCTTGATATATATGGATGTCAAGGTAACAGAATGTCGAACTTGTATGATACACTACACTGACTGAATCTTGACCGTTGGCGGCTAAACCTATGCTAAACCGATCGATCGTTTATCAGTCACTGGTTTTTAATGCTGAGCGAAATACGACGAGATGGAGATGGTTACTCAAGTGCGTTCGTGGTCTTATGCGGACAACGTGAATGAACCCGCCGGTCGCGTCAGTCCGTCGTCACGTGGTTGGAAAAGGGGGGATCGATCAACGGATGAGATAGAGCAAGAAGAAGATGATGGATGTGGATGTTGATATATAATGTATAATGAGAATAAATAATGCAAGTAATCGAAAAGAAAAGCAAAATGCTGACGAGAGCAAGAGCCCAATAGGAGATTTTTTTTACCTGAAGATATAGCATCAAGAGCGAGGAAAAGGTAGCTGGAAACACGCAGACAAGAAAGAGAACACGTCGAAAACACATCACTCGATTATTGGCTATAAACCCCAGGCCCGAATATTCAGAAACTCTTTGCGGTGTTGGGAGGTTCAGCGGTATTTTGCCGAACCACCTGTAGTCCACTTTCTTTCTTCCCAACGTTATGTCCCTATTTTTCCATTCATTTTCAAAGGTTAGCGGATTGAGGTCAAGGGTTGGATGGCGGCACAGGGGGTAATTGGGTGGATGGGTGAGGATCGTGGTGGTTGTGTCAGTCACCCGACTTTAAACCGGTTCCAATAACGCACACATTTCAAGGAGGTGCTTATTAATTGGTAACTCACAAGTATCAGGTCCGAATCCAGTTTCTGGTGCCGTTTTGAATGCCACACCTTCTGCATCAAGAGCTGTAAAAACGCAAACGTGAAGCAAGAGAGGGGATCAGATTCTGGGGCGATTGCTGGATGATAAAGACGAGATGACAGAGAAGAAAACGAAACAGGAACTAGAACTAGAACCAGAACAAGGACTTACTATTTTGCCAGATCGTATTTCCACTCCAGTTGAGGGTAACTCCTGGGAGCCCAAGAATCAAGAAAATGAAGACGACGGAGAGCTGGGTGCCGGTGCCAAGAGCTGCACTGAGTGTGTAGTTGTACTAATCCACATAAGCATTTGGGCGAGTTGTCAGTCACTATCACTTTGCCTCTCGCCGTACTGATCGAGGGAAATCAGCCATGCCGTGACTTGTTTGGACTCACCTTCGACCACCATGAGAACGCCTTATTCCGGATAAGGTACTGGAAGACGAATCCAACAACCAACCAACTAGCATAATTGATACCGGTGGCAGGGGGTATATTGAGTCCGGCATTCAACATGAGTGGCAAATTGAGCCATTTCAAGATTGAGTTCGGGCGTCGACGATTGTAGTACCAGAATGGGATAGGAAGGAGTGCACCGACGGCTAGAGCGTATATTGCGCTGTGATATGTCGCGCCTGGTCCGAAGAACCTTTGGGGCCCGATTGCTCCCCTGTGTCAGAAAAACAAACACGGAATCGGAATTGGTTCAGCTCGACCGACTCTCTGCGGTTGGGAGGGGATATATCGTCCAGAGGGGGGCTTACCAGAGAACTCCCGAATTGAATAGAACTTTCGTATTCGGGCATGTTAGACGGCTCGCCTGTTTAGGCGTGCATATATCAGGAACGACGTGGAACAGGAGCTCTTTTACACCGTAAGCAGTAAATGTTGCAACCGAGATGGCCGACACTTGGGCTACACACAGGCCAGAGAGAAGCGCGGACTGTCAGTCACTGTGCCGGCCAGACCCAGCCAGACCTAGCCAGCATCGAACGCCCAAGCAAGCCAAGTCTCGAGTCAACCATTACCACTCACCTATAAATAAATCTCTGGGCGGGACTTTCATATAATGACCCAGTTTCATATCTTGAGCAAATTGGAGCGACTGCACGAGAGCGGAAGTGCCAAGGGTCTTCAAAACCTGCGGATTGCGCAAGCCACATTACGAGCAAGATATCAGGCCACTTCCGACATTCGAGTTTGGAGCTCCAGACACTTACCATGTTGGAGAACGTCTCACCCGGCAGTAGCATTCCAGGAATAGCCTCGGCGGGTAAATTGATCGATATCTGATTCAGCGGACCTGGGGTTAGTGTCTTTGTCGTACACGGTCTCCAATATCAGGGTCACCGAGAGGAGACTCACCATTTGTCCGGTCATCGCGTAAATAAAGCCGGAGGGGATATAATACAACGCCGGAAGGGCGATGGCAATAAAAAGTGCATAGATTGGAATGCCGGAGTTGTAAACCTGTCAACGTTTGTTCACAAGTTAGTAACAGAACCTCCTTAGGTAGGTCAGAATACTTCATGCACTTACCTCGACCGCAATGATGCTAAGCACCAACGGCGCAATCAACACGATCAAAAACCACCTGCAACAGTAACATGACATGTCAGCAACTGTGCGAAGCTCCCAGCCCTCAGGAAACATCACATAGGAAAAACAACTCACCAAGCTGGTACTTCAGGGTAGTGCTTCATCAACTTCATATGAATATCGTCGGGTTCCGAATAGGTGTAACGAATCGCCCTGTACATCGCCGGGCCATGATTCAGGGCGGTATGCACGAGGAGAGCCGTAGACAAGGCGAGAGCGAGAGTCAAGGTCATGGCGAAGGTAATCGAAATGTAGACGGGGGAGTATGCTGCATATGCAGCCTCGTCCAGCTTCACCGCCGGTGTCAAGATCGAGCTGACGTTGTATGCGTTGCCAAATCTGTCGAAGATGGCAGGAATCGAGATGGGAAGATATGCACTGTACCACACCTGGAATACACCAAACGCAGGGTGAGCCCCCTCAGTCAGAATTTGGGGGACCAGCGGACAACTAGGGCCCTGCAAGAAGCACTCACATTCGTGTAATACATGATGGGTACCGCAATCCAATAGCAAATCAGAAAACCGATACCAATGTTGACTTCAGCCCACCAAGGAGTAGTGAGCGGCGACCCGATCCAGAATATTTGATTCCAATCGAAAGTAAGGATACCCATGCCGAGGCCTGTATTTACGCCAAAGAGTTGATTGACGACGGGACTTTTGGGAAATATCCAACAGACCCAAGAAAAGTAACTCAAAGCGGTCAAGAGGTAACCTGGCAAGCATGATTTCGGAATGTCAGCCGAAATGCACAAACGTTACGGAAAACGATGAACAGCACTTACCAGGAAGGAAGTAATAGGCAAAAGACCCTGCGGTAAAGAGCATGAAGAACTTGTACCGAGACATGCCGGATTGACCATCATCTTCGGCGTGGAACATGTTCAAGTTGGTCGCGGTGACAAGATTGTAAGGCCAGATCATTGAAGCTGGCCATACCTGCGGGGGATGGGACCCAGAGCAGATGAAAAGGTGGAACAGGTCAGTCACCGACCCCAGCGATCGATCGATCGATCGATCGATGAGAACGAGGTTTGGAATACGTACCAAAAACCGTCGACCTATGCCTGCCATACCGAATCCAAGAATCTGAGTCGCCAAGAGAATCATGATTTGGAACCTGTTGATCAAATCCGGGGCCACTGGTCAGACAAGGACCGCAAGAAGAACGGTCGAATCTTGGTGAAAAACTAAAACTCACCCTGCTGGGAAATATCGTCCCAAAAACACTTGAGCTGCCACACTCGGATGTAGACCCGTAATATTATTGAACGCAACGTTGGCCATGACGACGATGGTGGTATGTTCCTTGATATTGAATGGTCCTGGGTTGAGCTGGAGAGATTTACCACCCAAAAAGCGGGGTAGTTTTATACTCCACAGGGGGAGAATCCAGGCTAGACCTTTACCGAACGGGTAGGCGACGAGGGGTACCATCGATGGAAAGAGCTGAGTTGACGGATTGCGGAACACGAAGAATGTGTTGAAGCCGCAACCCATGATGGTGAACAACATCCCGATGATCCAGACTCGAAGGGTGAGTGCTAGAGCGACGTTAAAACGAAGAGGTCAGAGATTAGCATCAAGACAACGAGGGAGCCCGCTTGACGCAATGAAAGCCGGAAGAAGTCTGAAGGAGAGTAGTTGATGACTCACCTGGCATATCGGGGTCATCGATATTGGAGACTGACGCCCGTACTTCGGGATATGGACTGTCCTCTTCCTCCTCCATATCTGCCAAGTTGAACGAAGCGTTCTCTTCGTCCCATTTACTCAACACTCCGCCTGCACCATCACCTCTAGTTGTCATTCCATCTGGAACAGTTGTTGCTCCGCCTACTTCACTGAGTTTCCAAGTGCCCCGCGAGGTTGGACGTTCGGTTCCCTCCGACAAGTATTCCGACTCGGCGCCTTCGATGTACGGTACCTGACTCTCGATTCTCTGTGGATAGATGTCCTCGGAACTACCTTGGAATGATGATCCATCCTCCATAGGCCAAGTTTGAGAATTCGAAGAACCAAACGAATCATGATAGTGGACGTGGTGTGTGAGTGGGTGTTTGCCTGTATCGTTCGATTTTCGAGGCTCTTCGGAATGTTTTGCACGACTGTGAGATTGTGGTTGTGTGGGTAATGGTGAGTGTGCATGAGTGGTGTGAATGAGGGAACTTGGATCTATCACAGAACTGGAGGGAACGTATGCGGTCGCGTTCGGGTTGGAAGTACGTCGAAGGGCGATGACATTTAGACCGCTGTTACCTGATGATGCTGCTCCTCCACCACCACCGCCACCTGTCCCTGATCCTGAAGCTGCACCTGCACCTGTACCTTTGGTGTAATCAAGAACCATGACCGACGACGTTAAAGGATCGTCGACCGTCTGGCCTTTTGGCGATATTGGACGTGGTGCGGCAATACCTCTAGCCACTCCGAACCCTTTGGACGAAGCGACATATGAGAATGGGCTTGTGGTCGAGGTCGATGTGTCGACCGTCCGAATGGGGTCTGCCTGGACGTGGTCGCCTGAGTGTAGTGTACGATTGTCGAACGAGGTTGTCCCGCTGTGCGTCGTTTGGTAATCTCCATCGAAATTTGTGTCTGCGCCAGCCTCATCGACGTCCCCAGCTCTTTTTCCCGCACCGACTGCCGCTGTCAAAGGCCTATGAAAGGCAAACACGCCTTCATCATCCTCATCATCATCCGAGTACCCTTCCTCATCTTCACCTTCATCATCTTCCTCATCTATTCCTTCATAACCTCCGTATCCCCAGTGTGCGCCTTGACTGCCACCACCGCTCCCACCGGCACCGTATTCACCATCATCACCGTCCTCATTGTGTTGTGGGTTCGGATCCGAGAAGAACGTCTGTTCCGGAATTTCACCAATAGAAGAAACGTCGGTGTCAGGCCTAGCTGTCGGTGGAGGTCTGTGTCGTCGGCGAGAAGCCGGTGCCGATGCCGATGCTGACGCCGAGCCGGGAGGTCTCCGGCGTGCAGAAGTTCCAGGACGGGAGGAGGAAGAGGGTGTGTTCCTGGTCGTTTGTCTCTGAGATTGTGGCTGGATTTGAGAAGACGAGGGTCTTGAAGACGACGCAGGTGTTTCTAACGCAGGGGAGGGTTTGGAAGGTGATGATAGGGGGTCTACGGGTGAAGAACTTTGTGGTGGTTGCGGTGGTTGAGATGCCGATGGTAAGGGAGGAGTTTTTGAAGAAGCAGAAGGTAGGACGTCGGCGAGCGCCGAGTCTGGTCGTGTGGAAAACGACATCTATTCGCTGTTAGACTTTTGGTGAAGGTTGGGGGTGAGTGGGAAGGGGGAAGGGGGGGGGGTAGAATCGGGCGAGCGTGTCTGTCGCAGCGTACTGTCCGTCCTTGTCGTTCGTTTCCTGTATGTGTTTCTGTGTGTGCTGGTCCTTTCCTAATTTATTGTTAAAAGATATTCTGGTCTATATCCCTTCTGTTGGTATTCCTTTGTTGCCCTGGTACCTCTTCTTCTTCTATAACGTCCTTGCTATTCCTATTCCTTCCAGATTATAATTCTCCACCTTCGTCTGATCCAATCCGATCCAAATTAGTCTGATCACAATCACCTTGCGCTCTTCAAAACACAGGCCGTGAACACAGCAAGCAAGTAAGCAAGCAATCCTTCTCCCCAGGCACGCAAGCAAGATCTAGGCCAGTATAATCGAGATGGTTGGATCAGATACGGGACACAAAACCCTGCCCCGAGATCTCAAGACCGAGAGCGAAACGAGATACGTCCTGTCCTGTCCAGTCCAGTCCAGTCTTGTCCGGTCCGAAGTTCCCTGTCACACGTCGTCGTTTGTCGTCTATCTTTGCTGGTCGTTGTAGGTATATCGTTAGCCGTTTGTCGTTTTTGCAATCTAGGTTGGCGGAGCCATCGATGATCAGAGCTTTTGGAAAGATAGTTGACGAGATATAGAAGATTGGCCCAAGCCCTTTTCTGTCCCTCTTCTTCTTTAATATATTTATTTCTAGAGTCTTTTTGCTTCGATGTTGGTTTCTTTTTGGGTATTTGTGGCGGTAAACGTCGGAGTCGGATGTGGGACGTGGATGGGGGTATACTTTTCAGTTGGGTATCGAGACGAAGGTATAGAATTTGTCTGATCTGGCCGTGTGAAGATGAAGGGGAGAGGGGGGGGGGGGGGATCTGTTCTTCGATTCACGGCCCGCCGGTCCTTCCTTAACTTCTGACGATGTTCTTTCTCCTTCGATCGATCACCTATGCTCTGCTGGGGCCTTTTGCCTTTTTTTCCTTCCCTTCTTCCTTTCCTTGCATTGCCTTTCCTTTTGCCGTTGCCCTGTTTGAATTTGCGTTCGGCTCGGCTCGGTTCCGGTCCACGTCCCTTTCTAGTCTATCAGGTTGTTCATCATTCACAGAGTGGTTGGAATCACCAAGCAAACATCGATTCCTCTGTCTCTGGTGTTGGTGCTGGCGTTGGTGTTGGTGTTGGGGGTGTTCTCGTGTGAATGCTTGCTTAGTACCTGCATTGTGAACCGACAGTCCTAACCTATGCCTCTGTGAAACCATAGAACATGGTAGATAAATCATGTACATGCAGGTTGCAGCCGAGGAGCCCTGATCGAACTGGAAACGAGACAAAAGACCTTCGCGCGTCGAGTCTGTGAACTACCGAATTTCTCAGTTCCCGAATTCCTTTCCTTTCCTTTCCT
>JANGFI010001665.1:788-23409 GCA_025758705.1 Goffeauzyma gilvescens
AAGAGGAAGATGAAGATGAAGAGGAAGAAGAGGAAGAAGAGGATGAGGATGGGAAGCGCCGTTCTCGTTTCTCACTATCTCTGGCCAGCAAGAAATCTGCTGCCGAGGGTGATAACGAAGGTAAGAAACAAGACGCAAGCGGCGAAGGAGCTCAAGGCGACGACCAGGACGCTGAAGGTGAAGCCGACGACGATGGTCACGATAGCGAATCAAGTATCACGAGTTCGACCGAGCCTCTAGATGAACGAGACCGAGATACTCAAGAAGATGAGAAAGAACATAGTACACAAGATCTAACGGATGCTGAACGCCGGAGAGAATTAAGAATCGCCGCTCAAGGAAGTGAGAAGATCAATACAAAAATCGAAGCCGGTTTGATGAATTTGGATGACGATGGCTCAGAGCTGACAACCGATGCGGATGACGACGACGATCGCGGAAAAGAAGATGGCGAGGATGAGGATGAAGAAGATGACGAGGATGAGGAAGAGGACGGTGACGGCGATGATGAAGACGAAGGAGAGGTCAGGGAGGACGAGGACGAGGAAGGCAAGGAGTGAGTGTTTCCATCATGTGCCAATTCATCTGTAATCTACGCGAGTGCCTCGGAGATACATGTCTGACCTTTGCGTGCTATCTCTCGTACAATCGAAACCATCAACAAATTAGCCGAAATTCTCTCTCGCCTGCATCCACCGTCACCCCACTCCCAACGACCACCTCATCTCTTAGCCGTCGTCGAAGTCAGCACAACGCCGAAGACGCCGAAGATACACCTTCTGCTTCCGTTCCAGCCCCAAGGCTTCCACGAAATTCACTTCGAGCTAGACTTGACCAAGAGGTTCGGAAGCGTATTGAGGAAGAAGATGGTGGGGCGGACAGTCTGGACGAAATGCTTGAGGAAGATCGAAGGGCGGCTCGCAAAAAGCCGAGTCGGAAAGAAGCCGAGGGGGATGAAGAAGACGAGGAAGATGGGGCCAAGGATAAGACGACCGTCAAAGTTGAGAAACCTTCAGCTCCCGAAGGAGATGAAGACGAACCGATGACTGATATCGATGAGGAAGGCGATGCTGGAGGTGCAGTCACAGCTGATGGCAAGAAGCAGAGCACAGTCAAGCAGAACGAGGAGGATGACGAAGACGACCCCGAATTGGATGAAGAAATCGACGCCGCAAAGGCCAAAGTCAAAGCTTCCAAGGATGCGAGAAAACAATCCGGCAGTGGGGGCAAAATGAGCATGACTGCCCAAGACGCCTTCATGGCCGCGGACATGGATGAGGACAAGCAAGATGAAGACGAAGAGGAAGCCGGGCCTGAAGAAGAAGAGGGCGAGGGCGAGGGCGAGGGCGAGGCACCCGAAGCCACTTCCTCCGCCAACAAGCCCGATGTCTCCAAGCCATCTTCCGCCTCTTCTTCGCCTGCGGTCGAAAAACCTCACTCTACAACATATCATACTTCCACACTCTCCTCCGCTGTCTCTGCTCCCACTTTGGAAGCGCTCCAGGCCCTTATGTCAATCGAGATCAAATTCGCCGCACTCAGGGATCAACTCTATATTGAGCGAATGGACGAGCTCACTCGAGAGGAAGCTATCATCGCGGACGGTGAGTCTAAGAACCCGTAATATATTAATTCTTTCCCCTAATCTGGACGCGAGTCTTGTCTTTGTTATTTCGTGTCTTGTAGGCTCTCACCCATCGCTCTTACTCCTTCACGAGACTTTATCGGAACGCAAGGAGAAGCTTCTTCACCTTGCAGATCTTCGAACCAAGAAGTCGGAAGACGAGTTGCTCAAGATTCAGTCGTCAGACAGGGCTGCCGTCTGGTCGTGGTACCATGTAAGTGACGCCGCTTTCGTCCTGGGCGTACACTGAAACTGACAGTTCCTCCCGATGTTCAGGATGCCAAGCAAACCATGATTGACGATGCATACAATGACAACTGTCGCAAGAAGCGGAGAATTGAGCGAGACGCTGCAGATTTTGCGAATCCAAGACCTCCGATGAAATCTCTACCACCGAAGGAACCAACATCAGCAGACAGACTGCTCCGCGCTTTCGATTGGGCTAAAGGCTCAGCTATCCCCTCCCTTGGAACCCATGATGTGCTCAACGATCTCAATCAGATGGGTCTAGGTATCCGTCAGCCATACTCCTTTGTCCGCCATGGGCATCCTGGCAACATCCCGCATTACGGAATGCTGCCTCAAGCTGCCCCCGGACCCTATGGTCGATCTGTACACGGTGCGATACCCGATGAGGGGGTAATCATGGATCATAACGGTATGATCTACCAACCTCAGGGAAGATATGCCAACGGACAACAGCAACAGCAACAACCACAACAAGTACAGGCACATCATAGACCACGAGGACAACACCAGGATATGCCACAGCAGCAGCAGCAGCCACCGAGACGAGAAGGCAGGACGGTGCCCACCCATACAGCCGATCCATTCGATCGAAAGCGCGAGCGACTGCCTGTGGATGATCCTATGGGGATGAATGCCAAGCCCCCTGGTAGATCTGAGGGCAAGGGAAGAAAAATCGACACTGGCAACACTATTCCCGAAGATGTAGGGCCATTGGGTAAACGACGCAAGACTCGGGTAGCAGAAAGAAATTCATTTCCCAACCCACTGACACATGGTCGCGGACACCTCGAAAACGGTGCAATGCTACCAACGGGCCTATTGGATACCAAAATCAACGGAGGAGGGTCTAACCCAGGCCGTCCGAACGACATCGGAATGTCTTCCTCCAAACACGTTCGTCGATCACCGTCACCCCGAAGAAGTGTCAGCGGTGGCGAGCCAGCAATGAGCAACCGTCTCTCCACGCCAACATCGCTGCTTTCTCAAACAATAGGGCCTTCGCCAGGCGCCCAGCCCGATTGGAGTGGCTATGGCTCAGCGATGGGTTCCGGAATGCCCACCGGTTCGAATCCGGTTGCCGCAGGAAGAGGGGCACCCTCAAGACCACCACCGGATCTTGTGGATCATCGGAGTAGGATCTTGAACGGTTAGGAAATTCCAGTGTGATGGAAATCTTTGTAGAAATGACCTCTCATAATTTATTCATCACTCCGGTGTCAACCTCAAATATTTGAGTTTGCAGAACACTAATTACTTCATAAATCTCATTTCTGTTGACCTTGAGTAGTAGCCTGTGTCTGCTGCTGGAACGCGGCGTTTCTGTCTCTTTCAGCCGCTTCCACGGTTTTGCGTTGTCTGATCTCGAGTACACGACGCTTATTGAAGTACTCGACCTGAAAGAATATGACAGTATGACAAGCAGTGGTGATGGTTTGCCCCACAACAGTGGTAAGCATACACGCAGGATTGACTGACTCCAGATGTTTCAAACTCACCCAGCTCCTTGCGCAATTTGCTTCATAGTCCTTCATCGCAGCCTCGCACGCACCGCCCTTCCCTGCGTTGTTCGGTGTAAAGGTACTCGGTGGTACATCGACTCCATTCGTGTTGAGACATTGGAAGAAGGCATCTCGAGTGTTCCAGCAGGCTTGACGAGATTCCCGAGATATCGGGGAGGGCTTTTCCTCGGAAGCAGAAGAGGCAGCGAACCAGCCGGCCATTTTGAGACTTATTCACTTTGTGAAATGGAAGAAGTGATCTGATAGGGATCGAATCTGAAGGCGCGTTCTTTGATGGTATCGCGCAGGTGATTTGATGACTTCGTATATTACATTTTCGAAAGACGTAACATATAATCGTCGATCAGATTGATCCGAGGCGTTTTTGGGTTGGCAGCTGGCGATGGGGATGATGATATCTCTCCCCCCCTCTCTTCACTCATTGAGATCGAAGCGGATCCGATTAACGAATGATACCGTCTTACGTAATCACCCCTGCGGAGGGTTGATAACAAGGGAAGGGGCAGTTCAACACATGACGTGTCATTTTGCATCGCATGGCTTGCTCACTTCGAGCTTTGGCCCTCGGCGATCATGGTGATTCCTTGACGACGACGAAGATGAATCACATCTTCAGTTAATGTGATTTTAAAAGTCATAATGATTCACTATACCTTGCATGCATTAGATATAATACCCCATCCTTTTCAATTGAAGCCATTGCATTTCTCGGCATTTGCACCCCCATCTCGCCATACATTACCCCTTACTTCCTTTTACCTTTTCTCGCCTCTGCACTTTCGGGCAAGCTTGCCTGCATATCTCCGGAAACCGGCAATGGCAGGACTCCGGAATTAATCCAGCTCGCAAAACGATTGCCGAACATATCAGCCAAGAACCACCCTTTCCAGACTCACATATTCTCACCTCATGAATATTCCACTCTCTGCCATTGATTGATTGCCACCTGCTCATCTCAAATGCAGTCACGACGAGTCCGTCGCACGCGTTCGGGATACCTTGGTCTCAGCCAGCATGCAGCGTCTTCTCCAGTCAAAGCTGTTCGACGACCGTTGACCAGATTTGCAATCCCAACAAAAGCCTCTGGTCTATCTGGTGTTGCTAGTGGGCTGAGCCCGCGGATTGGCTCGGTTGATGTACCTGTCAAGATCTTGACCCGAAGTCGGTCAAGAACGAACTCCAATGCTACTGGGAGAAAGAAAAAGAAAACTCGCTTTGAGAAGCGTAACATTGGAAAGCATGGATCTCCCATTGAGGAGGAACGACTGACTGACGATGATAGTGAAGGGAACTATATCGATGAGAACGATGACGTTGTTAACCTGAGCTCTGACCGAGGTGCCAACGGCATTAATCGATCTCGGTCAACCAAGCGACGGAGATTAGAGGGGTCTTCCAAGATTACTGGAAAGGTGATCAGAGCGGTAAGAGGAATAAGAACAAGATCTCGTGGTCCATCTATCCTGGGTGACAGCCCTCGGAAAAGAAAGAGGGATGATACTGAGTACAGCGACGACGACGCCATGGCAGACGGCGAAGTACTGGCGGGAGAAAACGTGGCGCCGGATGAAGAGGGCCTGTCACCTGGACTAGGCGATGTGCGAATGCTAGAGGATGTGGATGAGGCCGAGGAGCCCGAGTTCATTGCTGAGGCCGACCAGCATCTGCTTCAAGAGGCGTCTGCGGCGGCTCTGCACCGGCTAAGGAAGGCCGATCTCATCCGATTATGGAAAGTCGCAGGTCTATGGGAGGGGTCGGACGAGGAAGACTTAGCGGATGGTGGCCATGATATGGAAGAGGAGATCAGGAAGAATGAGCTGGTCGATGGAATTATTACCACAAGACGACACCCGATCCTCACTCCGACCCCGTCGTCATCCGAGCGTCAGCATCTGTCCAAGATGTCATTTATCTCTCGACAATCCTCTCATGCGAAATCTACCGCTCAGTCTTCACCTCATCCCTCCGGCCCATCGTCCTCCGAGACCAGCGAGGTCGGAGATCGATCCCAATTTCCCTTTTCCAAGTATCACAGCATGAAAGCTGCCAAGACACCTATCAAAATACGAAATCACCGGCGCCCTACTCCAGACTCTTCCGCCCCTTCCTCAATCAGTGACTCGGATGCCGAAAAAGCTGCTCCCAGACCTGCGACCAGAAGACAGGCAAGGACTCCAGTTGGCCGAAGGCAGCAGCGATCTGTCTCCTTTAACCACAAAACTAGTGGGGGTTCGTCGAATGCCACCGCTGACGATGAGGACACGGGTGATCAAGGTTCCGATGAAGAAGAGAGTTCATCAGAGGCAGCAGTTGACACCAATGAAAAAAGGCGTACTCGGTCCATGTCAGGTCAAGCGGGCCCTTCATCTGGGCGCCGACAACAAGATGCAGTTTCCACTCGAAAAGCAAAACGTCAAGCCCTTCACGCGATCAAGTCTACAGAGCTAAATCAGCAACTACTCGATGATGCTGCCGGTGGGCCGATGTCGGATGTTTCGTTTGATGGCACAGTCGGGGATCCAACACCGCGTCCCAAAAACGATTCCGTCTTGAATCGCAATCGAGACATGCCATCTCGGCTTGAGTCTCCGAGTCATGCCCCCGCGACGACTCAAACCCTTCAGCGCTTGACCCGGTCGCGGGCCACATCGTTCGCCGGTAAACCCAAGTCAAAAGAGAACGATGACTTAGGCGCCCGTAACTTGAATGACGAACACAGACCTGACCAGTCTTTTTCTGATTCCGGTGAACCCAGTAATCAGGAGAGGCGGTTGCGACGCTCTCAGCCTGGTAGATCTCATCGGCCAGGTAGTCTCGAGAGAGGGCTGGAAAGCATGGACATATGCTCTGACGAATGCTCTGACGAAGTGGCTCAGAAAGCAGCTGAACCTGCTGACGATACGATAGAGATAGAAAAAGAGGGGAAGATGGAATCGGAAGAAAGTTTCGTCGGTGAGTGTTGCTGTGAGCCTGAATTCATTTTGTGCGCTGACTTTCGGCAGACATCAAATCAACAGACTTTGACCTCGGAGCGGCATCCGAATCCGATCTAGCGAGGCTGAAGAAAGATCAACTCGTGCAGATGTGTTTCGAGCGGGACCTCGATACTGAGGCGACAAAGAAAGAACTGGTAAAATATCTGTTGAGCTGGGTGAGTGCTACTGTTTAATTCGAAGCCAATGGAAACGTGATACTGACTGGTGTTTTCGTCATTTCGTCCAGCGGAAAGCTGTTGATGGTCGAAAGTCTCGCTCCCCTTCATCAACATCTACCGCCAAACCTGCCTCTTCACCGTCACGATCCGGCAATTCTCGTAGAGCTAAACCTGAAGATCAGCCTATCAGTGTTCCTCGGTTACTGCAGGGTCATCCCGAAGTTGCTGATCCTCACACACCGCAACACTCGCGGGGTGAAGTTGGGGGCGCTGTGGACAACGAAGGTGCACTGGACCTGGAAGAGCTCGGTCTGGTGGAGAAGGAGATTCCAGAATCGCAGATCCAGAAAGGGGAGAAGATAGGAAGTGGTGGATTCAAGGAGTGGGTCGTGCCATTAGCATGGAGGATGAATCTGAGCTGACTTTCTACTTTGAACACAGTGTCTACATCGGGAAATACAAGAATCGGACCAAGGTTGCCATCTGCGAGTTTCGAGGCGAGCTCGGGGAGATGGATATTCGCGAGATCAAGCTGCTAGCTGAGTTCAACCACCCTAACATAGTCCGGCTGGTGAGTTCTCCTCCCCTAACAAATATCTTCTGCCTTCCAAGGGATCCAAGCTGAGTACTCATTGATCGCAGCTTGGCATCTGCGTCCCCGAGTCTCCTCATCAAACAGCATGCATGGTCATCACCGAGCTCTGTGAAAAAGGAGACCTGTTTGATTATATCCGAAACGCGCCTGCCCCTCCATTTGTCAAGATCCTTAGGATGATGATCGATATCGCTCGAGGACTCGAGTATCTTCATGAACGCAAGCCAAGGGTGATACACCGAGACTGCAAGTCTTCGAATATCATGATCAACAGCAGAGGTGTATGCAAGGTTGGCGACTTCGGCCTCGCAAGGGTGAAATCTACCGCTCGATCCGTCCTCAAAAGCACAGTCGGGACATGTCAATATCAAAGTCCCGAGCTTTGGCACCCAAAACCAAGATACGACTACAAGGTGGATGTCTACTCGTGCTCGATGGTCTTTTGGGAGATGCTGAGCGGATGGGCCTCAGATAGAGTTAGTGTCTCCCGAACAATCTCTCCTCAGGGGCTGCTGGCTGATTGCCTTGACTTATGCAGAAACTCTATCCTTGGGAAGGCAAGAATGAGCATTGGATCTACGAGAATGTCGGCCGGAAAGGTCTGAGGTGAGTTATCCGATAACTTTTTTCCACGCCACATGTTGTCAGTCGTAGTACTGACATACCTCGACCTAGACCGGCGACCTTCAACATCAAAAAAACATGGGGAAGTGACATCGTTGAGCTTCTCGAGCGAATGTGGCAAGCAGATCCGAACGAGCGTCCGACGATGACCAACGTCATCGAAGACCTTCAGGCCATAACCGAGAACGTCAAGAAGGGCACGTCTAGCTAGTCTCTTCTCCTTTCCATCCTTGTATCTTACTTCAGAAGCACATCACTGTATCCCTACAAACATCTTTACTTTGTATTACAACTCCTCCCCACGAAAGAACCCCAAAAGTAGCGCCCACATGCATGGCGGATACATGACATCTTCCTGAATTGCTTCACTGCTCCTTGCCCTTGGCGAGGATCTCCTCGACACGGGATACCTTGCCTTTGTTACCTCCACCGGTGATGTCCCTGTCCACTCGTGTCCCAATTCGAACGTCGGTCTGCACCAAACCGAAGTATTGTTAGTCGTGTAGACGTATGACTGCGGCCACATAGAAAGGCATCCTTACCGCTATCCTGGGAACACCCATTTTGTGCACCGCCGCATGGCAGTCTCGGATGGCATCCATCACCTTGGACCATGGACCTTCAATGTTGGTACCGTATCCGTGAAGCTGGTTCAACAGAGCATTGGGGTCAGTGGGTACTATACTGACAATATTCAACTGAGACGGGTGCGACTTACATGGTACTCGAGCCCTGATCGTTCAAGCACTCGCTGACATTCTGCAATCTGAGGTCCGACGCTGGGGTCGTTGCCAAATCCCATGGGAATGAGGCAAAAGTCAGCAACGGCATAGAGTTCTTGGGAATCTGAGGACGACATGGTGATGACTGGCTTTGCAGGGTAAATCCAAGCAGGCGTATGGGAGTTCTTTCGTTTAATAGAAACAATAAATCAAGAAGTGATGATGTTCAGGTCAAAACAGGGGATAATTGAGACTGTTTAAATAAAGAGCTGCAGTATACATAAAGCGGTATCAGTCAAACACTTGGGAAGGCTGTATTGATTGAATGATATTTCACGATCAGCCGTTAGATTTTGCTCACCCGGAATCGAACGCGTTTGTTTGTCCACGTCAGTCGAAACTCCGATACACGTCACGTGGTGAGGGATGGAAGAGTGCGGATGATTGTCAAAACTCGCCTGATATGAGCGTGTTGAGTGTCATCCTACAATATAATTGAATGGCTTAATCCCTCTCATGATATTTCTATCTCGTGGTGGGCAGTAGCCAGCTCTACAACAGGAGGAATGTCACCACCTTGTCATCACCACCACTACCCTCACTCCGTCAAACCCGGTTCGTCTCCTTTCAACGAAGATATTATAAAGGCAAATCCTCGTGACTACCACTGCGGGTTTCGGGCGACGCCCAGCTGTCTCAACTTTTGGCAACTGGGTAACGGTTCCTTTTCGATCCGGCGGATGAGATCCCAGTCGGCTCCAATACCAAAGAACCCTTTGTTGTTCTCTATGCGCTGCTGTTTATCCATAGACTCTCGTTGACACTGCCAAAGCACACGGCACGTCTCCATTTAGTATATTGAAACGCATCTGAATACTCGCAAGACACTCACCTGCTCATTCAGAAGCTGAACGTATCTTTGTTCGACTCCCTTCTCGAACTGTCTCAAATCTGGGCTCCACATTCCTGCCTTGGTTTCTGTCCTCTTGTCTTCCGGGATGGAAGAGTAGATCGGATGCTTGACCCAAGCATCATTGTTGACGTAGTAAGGGACGTCCAACCCGGCCGTGTTCCGCATCGATGTATATGGGGCACGGGGGCTGAAAGAGAAATCGGGGTCTGGGGTGGATACGAGGCCGAGTAGCGAGGGAAGGAAGGAGAGGAGACCGAAACCAACGAGGAGGAAGAGGGGTAGGAGTTGCACCCATGCAGGAGGCGGCCTTTGCGGTTGAGCGTTTTGACGAGCTCCAGCACGTTGTCGAGCTCGGGCACCTGGTCCCCCAAACGTGGCAAAAGCCGGACCCCCGCCAAAGGAGGTCGTGAACATCGGTCCCCCTCCACCCATACCACCACCACCACCAAAGAACATATTGAATAGATCTTCTGGCGACACCTCTCCCTCGTACCGACCTGGTCGGCCTCCTCCGAAGCCTCTTGACATGCCAGAGAACCCGCTTGGTCCTCCTCCTCCGCCCCGAGAGTCGGGGTCGACTCCAGGATTCGAGTCATAGATAGCCCGCTTGTCAGGATCTGACAGGACCGTGAACGCCTTGGAGACCATTTTGAAGGCTTCGTCAGCGCCAGGTGCGCCGCTGCAAAGTACCAAGTTGGTTAGCTACCATAAAATTCACTGACATAAGGATATGACCGTACTTTTTGTCCGGGTGTAGCGCCAGTGCAAGCTTCCTGTAAGCTTTCTTGATGTGCCCGTCTTCGCTTGTTTTTTCGACTGATTGGACGCACAATTGTTAGTTCTTTCACATATGACACCGGGGATATATCCAACTTACCTGATAGGATTTCATAATACTGATGCACTTTGCAAGCCTTTACCCTTTTCACTACCTTCAGTTGATCCGGAGTGAAATCCCTTTTGTTAGCTGGCTCGGCTGCACCCGTCGTATGTCGATGATGCATTCCACTGGCGCTCGGATGAGCCTCAGGCTCTGCCCCCGTCGTCTTTGCTTCGCCATTGGCCGGTTTCCCGTCTGTTGATGACGACGGCGCGGCTTGGATATCACGCTCGACGACCTTGACAAAAGCTACACCCTCGGGTGTCGAGTACAGCGATACAGATTTTTTGGCAAACTTGAGGGCTGAAGTAAGCTTCCCTCCATCTCGGTGGGAGCGAGCAATGCCCAGCGCTCGTACGGCCTCTTCCTTGTTGATCTCCATTGTTACGAGTATTTCTTAATCGTAAGGGAGATGTCAATACGAGCAATAGGATTTCGGCAGCTGGTTGATATGGTGACTTGATGGTGTTAAATAAGCCGCTCGCTCCCCTCTCGACAATGACGGCCCGTAGAGGAGCCGCCCGACTTTGGGGGGGACTGGGGGGTGGGAGGGGGGAGAGGAGGAGTTGGGTCCAATTGGGTCCAATTGACAATCACTCCCATTGTTTAGCGGACTTCTATACCAAATGGGTGGCCTGTCTAATAATAATCAACTGCTATGGTGAAATGGTATCATGGGTGCTTGCCATTCAACAGACTCGATTGGTTTCTGTAATGTGCACTCGGTGGGAGTTCGATTCTCCCTGGTAGTAAATCTTTTTGCCCCTTATTTTACAAATCTATACTGGATTCCAATGGGAGGTCGTCGAGCTTTTTGCGGTAATATGCCCGCCAAACTGAGACAGTCCAGTATTCATTCCTTGAAGATTACGTAGCATTCCAGGTGACGCTTCATGGCATTTTGCGATACGTATTTTTTTATTGGTTGTGCTGAAGGACCTGCCAGTGGATACCAGGGCTGCAGTGTACTTCCTGTAAGGGATCAGGTGGTTTTCCTATTCGGAACTGTACAGAATCATGGACAGTTTTTGTTTCAAGCGGCTTTCGCCCTAAACCACCCATCGCACTTTTAAATTGGGAGTGAACATGATGGACACTCTTCCACAACTGCTGTCAGCCGGTGAATGCATCGTGATCCGTAATCCACCTCTCATATGTAACATAGAAAATAGAGAAGTCGGAGTAGTCTTGTTTCTCGACTGTTGTCACCGCAATCACTTGACTCTGTCCGATGTCATTAGAGAGTGGAATTCAACAACTGCCGATTAGAAGACCGCCTCCCCCTAATCCGCTTGATAGGAATATATGGGGCCATGCGGGAGCGAGGGGGTGGATCGTACCCAAGCCGAGACGGACGGTTCACTTTGGTCCGTACGGCTCTCCTGATTGTCCCGCCACTTCCATGTCAACATTCCCCCCTCCCAACCCTCTCTCATTGCAAGACTCGGTCGCGAGACGCGTGTGCACTGGCGTCATCATTGAGGGGGATTCCTGCGGCGAGATGGGATTGCAAGTATGAAAAAGATAACGATATATTTATCCACCACCTTCTTCCACGTCGATTTTTGACGATCCTGCCCTAGTGGACCCAGCCACAGAGATTGTCCACAGCTTACACTGTAGTAGAACTCTCTCAGACCGCTCTGGGAGCCATCTGGAAATGCATCTCTTCAGTCGTGCCGCGAAAATGCAACCTATGCGACTTGTGTTTTTTGATGCGTTTGGTGAGAGCACATCACTCATTTTGGATACTTTCTACCCAGAAGACGGACCACTTATGCACCTCCAGAATCTTACAGATACGTTGATCACTCCCAGACTACCGATTCATGTCCAGTAAGTCAGGCTCTAAAATGCAATCTGAATGGCCTACAACTTACCGAGTCAATATTGACAGATACGCTGAAGAAGCTCATAAGGCTGGTCTGACCGGCGTAGACCCAGACAATGTACGGAATGTCTTCAAGCAAGGTTAGCAAACAATACCCGAGGGAGCTCCACGATGTTTGTGCTTGGCAGCTGATGATGTCACTTTCTAAGCACCAGCTTTCGAGACGATCGAGTCCCGACACCCAGGATATGGCCGAAATACACAGCCAAAGATGACACCTCGAGACTGGTGGACATTACTGATAGAGGAGTGCATGAAGCGAGTGGGGGTGGATGAGAGAGGTGAGTACTTCATTGTGAGGACTCAGTAGATGATTCAGGATTACGGACCCAGACATATCTTCTGATAGATATAAAGGCTGCCATGCCCTTCCTCGGACCATCCCTTCTCCATCGCTTCGAAAGCATAGAAGGGTACCGCGACTTCGATGACGTGAAACCGGCTCGTAAGTACTGCCCCATACGATACAGGCGGGCGATGATCGTACTGACTTATTTTTGGGCAGTACAAGAGCTGAAGAAAATGGGCATTAAAGCTGCTGTTGTGTCTAATGCCGACGATCGCATATGTGAGAGCCGTGTGCCTGTCTAAGACGAAGCAAACTAATTCTTGGTCCTGGTAGTAACGACATTGAGCTCACTTGGAATCCTGCCGCTGCTTACTGCACCTCCGGTCTTATCGGTTGAATGCGGGATCGAGAAACCGGACGCTAGGATATACCAATTAGCGTGTAAGCGGGCGGGAGTTCAATGGCCGAAGGCGGAGGATGAGGGAGATGGAGGTATAATCATGGTTGGAGATGAGCTTGAAGCGTGGGTCAACCGGCATTTCTATTACTAGGGATCACGTTTGTTCCTTTCTTATACATTTGCACATTGTGCGAAATAGGGATTATAATGGACCACTCAAAGCCGGTATTGGTGCAAGACTGCTTCGTCGCCCAGGCGAATGGAGCGACGGGGCGAAGCGTCGAACTGAAGATAAAGAAGACCTTGTCAAACAGGGTGTAATGATCATACGCAGTCTATCCGAGCTCGTCGACGAAGCGAAATCAAGGCAAACAGGCCGGTAAGAATTCGGACTTCGTAAAACGCGTTCATTCGAGATGCGGGATGGGTTGGGAAATCAGATCTAGGGAAACTCTCATATGCATGCTCGTTATCATGATATCTACACATTCGTCATCTCCCCTCTAGTTGGCAATCTGGCTAGCTTGCAAAGCCTTGATGAGATCATTCATTTCTGCCTTCATCTTCAACAACTGGGCGACCTCAGCGCCAGTGTCACCTTCCGCCTTACCCGTCTTGAGGTCCTTGACCTTGGCACCTTGAAGAGCGATCTTGTCCTCGAGCGCCTTAACTTCAGGAGTCTTGAGCTTCTCCTTGGCGGCAGCGAGCGCAGCAGCTGCCTCCTTCTCCTGCTGTTTCTTCTGCTTGGCAAGGGCGGATTTACTGAGACCACCATTTGCGGAGGCAGGAGTGGCCGATGCACCTTCCGTCGTCGCTGAAGATGTCGACTCGCCACCAAACTTGGCTCGCCACTCTTGCTCCATCTTGGGGTCAATTCGCTTGAACAAGTGCTCTGGTGTGCCAATCTTGTGTCCGGGGAGGATATCAATCGTGAACTTCTCAGGAAGAGCAGCTGCAGGCGCATTGATTTGCTCAAGAATGGAGTTGGTGGTGGCTGGCATGAAAGGGTGGAAGACGACGGAGATCAGGTAAATCAAGTTGACGGCGTTGATGAGGACGGTTGCGCATCGATCGGGTCGACTGGCGAGCAGGGCGTTGTCGAGCGTGTTGTCTTGGAGGTACTGGTTACCCCGAGCTGAGATAGACATGGCTGTGATCAGACCCAGTCGCATCTTGGTGTCATCCATGGCGGCTCGGTACTCGACCAAGAGGGTGTTGATGTCATTGACGAAGGCTTGGTCAATCGCTTCATTCTCAGCAGTGGCCGTCACCGATTCGCCTTCCTTGGGCCCAGGCAATACGGAATCAAACTTGGCAGCGACGAATTTGAGAACACGGTTGACAAAGTTTCCCAAGTTGTTGAGCAGTTCTCCGTTGTTTCGCGAAACAAATTCGTTCCAAGTGAAAACCGAGTCGGATGTCTCGGGTCGGTTCATGAGCAAGTAGTATCGCCATACGGATGCCGGCTGGCCCGTCTCCTTCGCGGCCGTACCGAACACGCCGACGTTTCGCGACTTGCTGAATTTTCCGCTCTCGTAGTTGAGGTATTGTGTGCTGGAGAGGTTGTGCAACATGGTCCACTTGCGGCCATCTGCCATCTGCACAGCGGGCCAAAGCACGGTGTGGAAGTAGACGTTATCTTTACCCATGAACTGGTAAAGTTCGACATCTTCGGGAGATCGCCACCATTCCTCCCACTTGTCAGTGTAGGACGCCGTGATCGAAGGGTAACCGATCGGTGCGTCCATCCAGACGTACATGACTTTACCCTTCATCGCCTCGTCTTCTTCTTTGTCACCAGTCTCAGGGACAGGTACACCCCAAGTCAAGTCTCGTGTGACAGGAGCAGGTCTCAGACCACCTTTCATCCTCGGTTCGACAATCTCACCGTTGGAGAGGATGACGGCATTGCTGTGCCATTTTCCCTTGACTCTAGCAGCTTGGAGCCATTCTTCAAGTCGGGGCTGGAGTGCATCTAACCTAATGCAGGCGTGCGTCGATGGCTTTTGAGTCACCTTATGGTTCTTATCACGCTTGCATCGAGGGTTGATCAGCTCGATGGGAGACGAAAATGTTCCGGCACATTGATCACACTGATCTCCACGCGCATCATCGTAACCACATCTCGGGCAAGTCCCCTCTACGAATCGATCAGCCAAGAACCGTTGTTCATCCTCACAGAAAGTCTGCTCTGCCGTCGTTTGCTCAAAGAACCCGTTCTTTCGGACATTGAGATAGATGTCCTGCACGAGCTCGGTCTGTTTATCCGAAGACGTCCTCCCAAAGTAATCAAAACCGATGTCGAACCACTCGTACGTCTCGGCATGAAGCTTGTGAAACTTGTCACAGAGCTCACGAGGTGTCACGCCTTCCTCTAAAGCTTTGGTCTCCGTCGCTGTTCCATACTCATCCGTTCCACAGATGAAGAGAGTGGGTAGGTTGAGGGTTCGAGAGTACCGGGCAAAGACGTCGGAAGAGAGCGTGGAACCGATGATGTTGCCCAAGTGCGGCACATTGTTCACGTAAGGAAGGGCTGAGGTGATGAGGACGTTTCGTTGACCACGTTTCGGGAGACTGTAGGATGCGCAAGGCAGGAACCAATGAGTTGGGGGGAAGAAAGTAATTAGTGGCAAACTTCTTTGTCGTATAAATGATAGCTGGCTCCGCAATGTGGCCCAGGGGAAATGAATACTTACACAGGTCCAGACTTGGGGTCATGAATGTGCATCAACCTGCTCTCATCCTTTCGGATGTTGCGTCCGTTAGCGTCGGCCATTGTCGTCGTTGTTCTGATAGGTTTCCGAAGGGAAAAAGCGAGAAGAGCTGGTGATTAGGTGGAATGTGATGAAGGCGAGCGAGTCGAGGTTTGGGAGAAATGATACGTACGAATCCAGATGGGTTTCTTTTGCAGTGGATTGTTGGAAGGAAAAAGATATGATTCAAGTGATCCATGACGATGGTAATGGTGACATGAGCACCAACTCCTTGCCCATGATCGCATCCTTTATTCCACCCAATCACAACGTTGTGAGGAGTTTTGGGGGGAGGGGGGGCGGGCGGCGGCGGCCATGGGTATGATGGATGACTTGGTTACCTCGCCGCCTCCGCGGTCCTTAGATGGCGCCATCTCCGCGTTGCCCCCCCACCCTTTTTTAGGCGATAAGTCTCACGTGACAGGGCAAGATGAGTAGATTGGTGATAATGCGGACACGGATCCGAACTGAAAGTGATTTATGTAATATATGCTTCCCTTCAATCTGTACTGCCCTCTCCGGGTATATATCATATGGTATCGTGCCTACTACTCCCTCTTCTTTCCCGTCGACTTGGTCATGGCACCTCTCATGTTGTCCCATCGGAACGCCATATCGACAGCCATGGTCAGCGGGATCAACAAGAAAGGGATATAAGAACTTAAGAGAAGACTCGTTTGATAAAAAGTGAGAGAGGATATGGACGAGGGTGAGAGAAGAACGGATAGGCAGGGGAGAAGGGTCGTGGCAGTGGAAGCACCGTAGATTAGGAGGAGAGGGTAGACTCGTTTGATATCTATGTATATGGAGCAATGGGTAAGAGCGCGAAATAAAGGAAAAAATAGACAGAGCAACGCGTCAGTTAAAGCCTGAGGACTGTGTCTCCCCCCTAATCTCTGCGGAATGTACAAGATGAGAACGCAGGGCGTGTAGGACTCACTATGATACAAGCAATAGACACCGATGACAAACATCGGTAACTGAAAGACAAGTTCCAGAGTGATACTTGAAATTGTCGAATCACACAACACATAGATAGATGACGTCCCGAGAGGAAACACAATGCAAAGGCAATGGTCAAAACGGCGGAAGGGGAAACTGTCAGTTCCGGGATTCTACTGTTTCAAGGGAAAGTATCTAGGGGAGAGACTCACAAGTTCCTAAACCACAACATATCTCTCCTTTCTTCCCTCAGCCCTCCGATCAACGGATCCCCACTGAAATCGACATACCAAGCGAGCAAGTGCCGGATTGAGGCGGGATACCATGACGCCGGAAGAATCGCTTGACAGTCGACGAGGAGTGTGGCGGGCTGTTTTGAGACAGAAGAGGAATACAGATGCAAGAAGGCCGAAGAGAAGGTTGAAGGATAGGGGAGAGGAAGGTCAAATAGATGGACGCGAAAGGAAGAGCCCGATTAAAAAAGAGGCGAAGATCAGACAAAGTTGAAATATCAGGAAGGCAGGAAGGATAAAGCTTGCGAAACTGACGATATGGACCTGTATGGGAATTTATAGTTATTAGTTAGCAAGACTCGTCGTTCTACGTAGGGCGTTACTGAGATAAGTCGAAAGGAGAGGGGGGGAGGGAGGGTGGGAGGAAAGAATGGAAGAGGGCCTGACTCACGAGAAAGAACAAAAAGTAGACCGCGTCAAGCGGCCGCTGGGAGAGCGGGATATGAACCATATTTTGTGGGTGCGATTGTATTTGCTCAGCAGCAGAGTATGAGAGTCTCTAGGAGTAGTTTATCTTTTGAAATCGCAAATATGGTTTGGGGTATTGTCTGGCATGGACTTTGCGATCTTGATTTAATTCAATGTCGAACCCAACCATCGCGTTTGCGGGGCCCGAAAGACGCGACTGCTTTACTCAAAGTCAGTGGCCTCTGACTGACAAAGACATCCCTGGAACCGTTCCGCTGGTCGCATGGTTATGACGTAATGTGCAATGCCAACTAACGTTGACGAATCCGCCGTATCATTTCTCGTGTCCCTCCCTATCTTGCTTTCCCCCCGACTGACTATGTGAACCTTCTGTTATCTATCCTGTTCGCTCTACAACCAACAACAACGTCAGCGCGAAGTGTGAGTTTCCACACTCATTATTGCCTTACATCGATTCGGAGTAGGGGGGGGGGGGGGATCCAAACACTCACATAAAGGATAGGCTACGGGCAAGAAAGCATCATGAGAAACGGAAAGCTTTTCACCAATTCTTTATAACAGGTCGCCAGGCCGTTACAAAAGTATACAGCTCCAAATGTCATCTATTAGCTCAACCGAAAAGCTCTCCCTCCTGCGAGCCTCAATTGTCGGTCAGTCCTCGTGCAAACTCCCTGTTCAAAAATCGGTCTCTGATTCTTTTCTACTAACATAATGTAGCTCGAGAAAAGGCTTACTGTCCTTACTCCAAATTCCGGTAAGTCCTATTTCCCTTGCGATCTCTTTAGCCATGCTGACGCTCAATTACCTAAAGTGTCGGAGCTGCACTCTTGGCTGAGAACGGCTCTCTAATCACGGGCTGCAATGTCGAGAACGCATCGTATGGGGCCGGCATCTGCGCGGAACGAACGGCTCTGACAAAGGCAGTCAGTGAAGGGACGCGGAAATTCCGGGGAATCGCGGTTTCCAGCGATGTTCCGGACCCTGTTGTCTCTCCGTGTGGAATTTGTCGTCAGTTTATCCGAGAGTTCTGCGGGTTATCGACCCCGATCTTCATGGTTGGTTCCAACTTTCCGGCCGATACGACAGAGGAGCAGGTGGAGCAGATGTTAAAGGAGGGGGAGATGGTGAAAGTTATGACTCTGGGAGAGCTTCTACCAATGAGCTTTGGACCGGACCATCTAGAAATGCCTAGACAATCATGAGTGTAGAGAAAAATACATATACATTGCTTCGTCGCTATACATGAATTGCTCCACTTCCATTATTTAAGGGGATTTCTTCGTAGCCCCTGACACTCGGCCTGCGTTCGGGTAAAAAATTGAGACCAAACCCAGAACTGCGCCTTTTGTCTCGAATAGAGGTGGTCAACCAAGAAGAAACAGTATCTCTCAGATCGCCCCCGATCTCCATGATACCCAGCCAGAGGCCACCCTGTTCGACCTTGTCACCCGGCATGACCGATTTTTCCGGCCGTCGCCACCATCTTAGAGCTAGAGATGACGCAACCACGGAGACACTCGAGGAAGCCATGGCAGCGCCGGCCATCATTGGATGCAAATTCAGGCCCCAAGGCAAGAAGAAGCCCATCGCGAGCGGAATCATCAAGATATTGTAAACGCAAGCCCAGATCAAGTTGGTTCGAATCTTGCGGAAGATGGTACGTCCGAGATCGAGACTGGCGACGACGTCTAGGAGATCCGATTTGATTAAGACGATATCCGCGGCTTCGACAGCGACTGATGTACCGGTGGAGAGTGCGATCCCGAGGGATGCAGCGACGAGAGCGGGTGCATCGTTGATACCATCGCCCACCATGGCTACCTTACCACCTTCCGATTCCATGAGATCGCTGATGATTCTCGCTTTTCCTTTCGGGCTAACGCCTGCGTAGATGTCTTCCTGAGGTATACCGACCTCGCGGCCAATCGCGATGGCTGTCTCTTTGGTGTCACCCGTAAGCATGGTGACCGCGATGCCCATTTCGCGAAGGGATTGGATGGCACGTATTGAGGAAGGTTTGGGAGTGTCGAGCAGGGCCAGACCGAGAACGGAGATGGGCTCCGATCCAGATTTCTCGCCCAGTGGCAGAAGAGAGACAAAGACGACCGTTCTAGCTTTTCTTGATTGGGCTGTAGTGAAAGTGTGAATGGCTTCGGGAAGGGCTAAGCTCTTCTCGCCGTCCACGTCCTTGTCCATGCCACAAACATAGTCCTCTTTGCCTACTCGAATGCGCGCCTGACCTCGACCATTAGCGAGCTTGACCACAGCTTCGATACCTCGTCCAGTGGTGCTCTCAAATTCAACTACTTCGCCTTCGGGTGCGGGAAGTCCAGCAGCGACCAAGGTGTCGTGACCATATGCTGATACTGCGAGTGCCAACGGGTGTTCCGACCTGCCCTCGGCTAGAGCAAGAAGAGATAAGATTGTGTAACGTTGAGTGTGCCCATCTGCTGATGTGTGGGACAGAGTAGGAGCTGTATCCACTTGATCTTCCGCTGCGGTGATCATCTCGCTGGCATTCGGAGCGGGTACCCATCGTGTCGCTATAACTTTCATCTTGCCCTCGGTCACAGTGCCAGTCTTGTCAAGTACGACTCTTCTGATATCTTTGCTTGCCTCTAATGCCTTCCCACCCTTGATGAGAATACCGTTCTTGGCTCCGACACCGGTACCGACCATGACCGCGGTTGGGGTGCTAAGCCCGAGGGCACAGGGGCAAGCGACGACGATGACTGATATGCAGAGTTTGAGGCATACCGAAAGGCGAGTGGCGCCGGGGACGGTGAAGATGTCGGGTAAGCTGGAGGTTGAGAGTACGAAGTGAGAAAGAATGAACCAGACCACAAAAGTGGCAAGGGACAATGACATGACGATCGGGACGAATACACCGGCGACCTTGTCGGCATAATGTTGGATCGGAGCCTTACTAGTCTGAGCTTCATTCACAAGCTTGACGATCTGAGCCAAGGCGGTATCCTTTCCAGCTCGAGTGATCTTGACATTTAGAGTACCAAGACCATTGACGGTCCCTCCGATGACGTGATCGCCAGGTTTCTTCAGCAGAGGAATAGCCTCACCCGTCACCATGCTCTCGTCGATGGAGCTGCTCCCAGACACGACCTCGCCGTCCGCTGGAATTTTCTCCCCGGGTACTAGAAGAACGACGTCACCCACTTCGACAAGCTCCGTAGGAATTTTGCGGGTGTCGCCGCCGTTCGTGTTCTCCGGGTTGACGTAGATTGTGGCCGAAGACGGAGTGAGAGACATCAGATCGGTGAGAGCAGCCGAGGTCTTACCCTTGGCCATGTTCTCGATATATCGACCCAGGGAGACAAATGTGACAAGCATGGTTGATGTGTCGAAAAAAGTCTGAGGTCGGAAGTCGGGGTCCTCGTTGAACATGGCAAAAACCATGGCGAGAACCGAGTAGGAGAATGCGGCGGATGTGCCCATAACGACGAGAACGTCCATGGTTGCTCCACCGTGTCTGACCGATCTCCAAGCGCTCACGTAAAACCTCTTAGCAAGCCAGCATTGAACCGGTATAGTCAGGGCCAAAGCGACCACATCACCAAGATAGATACCACGGACGAGCTTGTACATCGTCCACCCCATAAGCCAGTGAGGGAGCCACATGCTTGCCATGGAGACGATGAAGACGGGTATGGCGAATCCGAAAGCGATCCAGAAGGTTCGCCGCCATTGGGCTGTTTCGTGCAGCTTCTGAAGAGAGACTAGTTGGGCGTCGGCAGAGGAGGCAGCATTGGGAAGGACAGTCAAGTTGGGGTATCGAACAGCGAGAATGTCGACCAATTGACGAAGCGTGACTAGTGTAGGAGCATGTTGAAGGATGAGGTCGGTGAACGGTGGTGGGAACAAGACCTTGCTTACCCCTGGGATCGCCGAGAGGTGAGTGTCAATATCTTGAGCCTGCGACGTATTCTCTAGGCCATAGATTCGAAGCTCGACCTCATCGATTTCACTTTTCTCGACAACGTTGGCCTCGAAGCCGACGTCTTCGATTTCTTCTGCGATTTTCGCAGGTGTCCACTTGGGCTCCTGTTTTTCGACATCTCCTTCCATGAGATCACCATCGTATTCCACGATTCCTCTTTCAGCCAGTAACGAGATCTGGACACTCTTGATTCCTGGTTGAGAACTCAATGCCCCTTCGATCGAAGCAACACAGGCTCCGCACGTCATCCCCCCAATTTGTAGTTCCACTCGCTTAGTGTTATCCCGAACTTCTGGAACGTCCTCGAGCTCATCCACCAATATCTCTTTCCCCTTCTTACTTTTTGGTGTCGAAGGATTCAGATGGAAAAACCCGGCCGTAGTCTGTTCGTCGTCTATACTGGCTCTTTCCTCGTCGTCGGAATAGTCAACATCATCTAACAGAGGGAGAGACCTGCTACTGCTCCCCACAGGACGAGGAGATTTATTGCCAAAAAGGACGCCGGAAGATGAAGAAGTATTCCTAGTATGTTTGGTGCCACCACCGGAGATAAAATCGGCGATCTTGCCGAGGTTGCGGGAGGGAGACGCGAGGATGGAAGACAAGGAATTGCCTGTTGGCTGGGTGCTGGGATTGGCAGCGGCCGAGAGGAAAGGAGTAGAGCTGGACATATTCGAGTGGTTGTCGGCAGCGAAGGCAAGGTACGAGCGGGATTGGGGAGGGGAGATTACGTGTTGGGTTGTATTCGGATTTGGAAATTTATGTATTATATTCCACTTCGCTGCCTTCGGTTCCTTTGCTTTGAAATTCAACTGAAGGGAGCAATCACACCCCCGAGAGAGTACACGACTTCAGTGAACAAGAATGATCTTGATGGTACTTGTCGAATCGACTTGCAACAACCAAGGGTGATGACAATATCCTAGGGTGACTGGACCAGCCAGATCAAGTATACACTAGTAGAGGGAAATTCAGGAAGAGTGGTTGGTTTAAAAGAGATTATAGGTCTTGATTTTTTTGTTTCCCGGTGTCGAGGAGTTTGTTCCTTTCAGGTACATTGGATGCTAGGAGACGAGATGACCAAGGGGGCGGTCTGAGGATATATTTTTATTCACTGCAGATAGCGAACTGTACCCTTTGCCATTCTTTTCGTTAATGATAATCGACGTCGTCGTCGTCGTCCGTCTGTTTCGTATCATCCCCCAGCCTTTGTTCTGCATTATGCTGAACCCCCCCCCCCCTCCCCCCCTTTGGAAGTCTCGGGCAAGGTTGAGCAAAGGGCGCCACCACCGGAACAGGCGGAGAGACCGATAAGAAGGGGGGGCAGGGGTCAAGAGCGCGGCGAATTGAAGGGAGGGCATGGGAGGAGGGGGGGAGGGGGAGGGGGG
>JANGFI010001666.1:0-23464 GCA_025758705.1 Goffeauzyma gilvescens
TGGGGGGGGGAGTGACGAAGACGGAGGGGGTTGGGGGTTTTAGAGGAGAGGAGTCTGCAGAACCGAAGGGTTGGAAGGGAAGGGGGGGGGAGCTGAGTTTGACCGGCTGCGTGAGAGCCAATGCGGTAGGGCGCCCCACGGCGTTGCCCCTCCCCTTCCTCTCCTCTCACGCCTACTAGCTGACCTCCACCTGGGCCTACCCCCCTTCTCTTTCGCGCGTTGTCTAATCCGCCGGTCCGCGGTTGAACGGCGCGAGAGTTCCGGGGAATTTACGGGCTATCCGGACCGGTGATATCATTCAGTGCAGGTTGAATGTAAATCGTGACGACCGTCGTCGGGAGAAGCGGGGCGGGTTAGTAATGTAAAGCATTCGGATATCGGATAGAACGGGGGTTGGCGTGGCGGGGGGAGAAGGGGGATGCCAAAAAAAATCCAAATACGGAAGTGAATGCTGCATCACCACCACCACCACCGCACTGTTCAAGCACGCAACCACAACCACAACCACAACCACTTAACCAACCGAGGAGCATCTAAACAGCTTCGCCATTGGCTCAGGAGGAAGAGGAAGAGTAAGGAGGGAGCGAGATGGATGGGACAGGGCATGTTTAGAATACGTTAAACATTTCATGCTAAGAGAAAGAGAGAGCCGTGACCGATCGATCATATGGCTGGCCACCGAGCGTGGCGTAGTGGCACGATTCAGGCAGGACTAGGGTTAACCCTCGAACATCAATCTTCCAATAAATCCAAGCTTGATCGAGAATACTACACACCATATGACAAATCAAGACAGCAAACCATTCCCCAGTCCCGGGTGCACATCCGCTGAATATTTAGAACGGACGACCAAAAAGGGACCGGACCCTACGCAGGTCGTGCGTGCGTGCTCAGCTCAGCCCAGGTTGCCTTCATTGCTTAAGCATCGTAGACTTTTGAATAAATTCTGTTTCGTTCATAATTAACCCAAAACCGTGTCTCGATGCGGTCAGAAATCGGAACATTGGTCCTTTCATCTGAAACCGTTCCTTCCATCTGAAAGAAGCCTCGGTGCCTGTTGCTGGATGCTCCATGGGATCTCCTGCCGGGAAAGAGATTCACATCACCACTCCCTGACAATCTTCTGGATTCACGCAAGCACAGTTATTCGGGACAGCCCTACTGTCCTGTCCCGGCCCACCCTCATCCTCGCCGTTTTGTTCTGGTTATCTCATGTCCGCCCGCGTTCGCAACTTCGTGCCCCCACAGTCTTTCTTGCTTTCGCGCTTCTGCCATCTTCCATCCTGTCTTGCCCCTCTCGGTCTCCTCTTCGGAGCGCGCGGCCGTAGACGATCCCCAGGAAAGCCGGGGCGGAGAGAATCACACACCGCGGGCTGTACATTCCCCCCCCTCCTTCCCGGTTTCATTATCGCGCCCGAGTTCGGTCCGAAGGAGGTAAGGTCACCATCGTAAATAGAAGTTCAGTCCCGCTCGTTCTTTATAAACACCAATGTGAGATTTTGCACTCCAGCTTTGGATAAACGCTTTGGAAGAGGCTGCGAATCGAGGGAAGGAGATTGTGATTCGTTATGGCCAATCACGAGCGGGGACATATAATCAATTCAGTACCAGGATTAGCTGTCAATACTTGTTTTTGCCTCCTGGTCGCTTTGCTTTCCTGGACATATTGACCGCCTTCTTTTGTGATTTTGGCATGGTACTCCCGGTGAATGACATTTGCATCCCTTGTTCCACCTCGCAATAAGGGAACCGTGTGGCAAACAAAGGAGAGTGTGTCAAGGCTGAATTTGGTAGGAGTCTCCATTGGTGACTGGAGTCATGCAACCCAAAACAAGCACTGTCCGTTTCCGACTGAGAAAACGGACAGTTCCATTTACAAGCTGTGTTGTTTACCCGTGGTATGCAACAGGCTGGGGTAAACATGCAACATGCCTATGAATTTAGAATTAAAACTTGAGCAGCAAATTAGAGGCTCCTGGAACGTATCAAAGGCACCGATTCTCGCATGGGGCTACGACTCGGCCGTGCGGTTGTTGAACTTGGTTTGCCCGCTCGAGAGGGTGTCCATCCAGCTTTCTCCGACGGTGACAATAGAAAGAGTGTTTCCGGTGTCAAATGGGTGAGCACTAACGATGAAGGCATTCTTGGGGAGATCGCGACGTCGTGTTCATTCTGTAACTCATATTTCGGATTCCTGAGCATCGGAATCGATGTTGCAATCTCCTGGGGGAAAGTCTTCCAATCGTTTCCCGCCAACCAATGAGGCCATCTTCTCCCTCATTGGGAACTTGACATGCGACGGTTAAGGTGTGAGCCGTTCCACAAAGAAGACCCATCTTCTGCTCCTCGCTCTCGGTATAGCATCATCCGATGTCGATAAACTATCTTCTCACCAAAACTTCAACGGCACACATCAGCGGGCGAGAAACCATTTCGTCAATGACGGTTGTTCGATCGTCGTCCGGGAGAAGAGGAAAGCTTCCCCATGGTCAGAAGCCAAAGAGAATCTCCACCCTCAAGACATCCAAGTAAGTGTCCGATAACTCATCAGGACAAAGTCAATGTAAAAGTACATCAAATTCTTTTAGTTGGTTCGTTTCTAAGGGGGACTTCCAACAACAAAGCAGAGTTGCGAAAGCATCTCTCTGGGAGGATAGAAGGGCCCAAGTAACGGCAAAAACACGCCTGGGAGAGGCACTGCCAAGGGAGTCCGACCAAGATAGAACTGGCAAAAGAGGGGAGTGGGTGCAAAGCAAATGAAAAGTTATACCGACAAAGAGAAAGAAATTAATCCAGACCACCGCAGATACTAGTGGCATACGCGCGCGAAAAGAATGTAGTGATTTGCTTTCAATTCAATTCTACACCCGGTCAAACATATTTGCATAGCTCGCATGCCGTCCTCTCAGATCCATGAATCCTTCTGTGCATATTCTCATTATCCGGTGATGGCAATAAACAGTACAGCGAAGCACAGATGGTGTCCAAAGTATTGCGATTTGATTATGAAAAAAAAAGTCAGGAACAACAGAAGAACAACGAGGAACACACAACGAGTAACGAGCAGCGAGCAGCGACTAATGACTGACAAACAAGGAAGAACGACCAAGGGGCAATGCTGACGTTCCAAGGTATCGCTCGTTTCAGCCCCATCTATCCATGACATGGTAACTCTCCTTGACAAAGATTGTTCTTACACCGTTCTCCATGACTCAATACCTCCAGACCGCGATCATACTCCCATCCCACCTCTCTTTGACTCCCTCCAAGCTCACCCATCATCTGCCTCAAGCTCCCCCACCTTCAGCTCAGCACAAGGTCGGGTCCGCTTCAGCTTCACTCAAATTTTGAGAGGGATTTCTTGTCGATGACAGATTGCCTCATTGCTGTCGAGGCAGGTTGCCCGGTCCCAATCACGGCTGGTTGAGAACAGATAGAAGCTCCCCTATAGAGCCTAGTAAGCAGTACCATGCCCATGAGAGGTATCTGGAGGATCAATTGTGCTGCTCGGGTTCTACAATATCGAACAGAGGGGTTCAACCAAAGGTGAGAATTTGTGCTAATATCCTCGGAGAGCAGTTTGCGGACCCTGCTAGGTACAAGGGTTTGGTCTTTTCACCTCAATGATTCAAACAACGCTTGCAAGGAGCAAAACTGCGCGGAAGAGCCGGGGCAACAGTTGACCTGTCAGTGAGAGGTGTCTGAACCTTCCCCCCCCCCCAACCCCCACTCAATTCATCTTTGAATCCCAGCTGAGGCTGCGCGAAGATTTGAGTAAGCATCTGTTGGCGAGCAGGAGAGCAATGATCGGCTGTAGCCCCAGGATGCCGTGTGATGACGCACCAGGGATCACATGGCGATGGAGACACCAAGGGAGAGCATGTCGGTGAAGGCGATCGGTGATAATCCGGACGATACAGGGTTTGACAGTCATTTTTGAGGCATGTAAGAGGTTCAGAAGACTTTCTTTGTAGAAGCATGGTTCAATTTACGAGACTGTCTTTTAAGAGGTTCAGAAGACTTTCTTTGTAGAAGCATGGTTCAATTTACGAGACTGTCTCCAGAGCTGAGGAGAAAAGTGGTTCGGGATGATTATTGTTTTTGTCTCTACTTTTCTGATCTCAAACCCGGAGATTATCAGACATAGCAGCTTGTTTTTAGCGGTGACGAGCACTGTGCAAAACAGATGTCTTCCCATCACCGCACGCCTCTGAGGCTCATCCAAACAACCTATATTATGTATTTTTGTTCCCTTGGGAATCACATCCGCCAACAAAGCGAAGCGCGTTGATTTGACAATTGCATCTTTCTCTATACTACCTTTCCACTCTTGACCCGAAGATCCTGGGGTACCGCCGAGCCTAAATGAAACGCGGACAGTCACCACGTTGCATTCTCACCGAACCTTACAGGTCTCCACTCTCATCTTTGCAATTGGGCACCCACACTTTGGGAAAGAAAAAAAAAAAACACAAAAAAAGAAACACACACCAGCACTACTTTCCTTCGTACCGCTCAGGCTCCGCACGGATTCGTCAATGTCAGTAACGAATCTCTCAAACTGACACCGTCTTTACCAAAACCATTCCTGTCACCGCTGCACAGCTCCGCCGCCCAACAACTTACCTTCATCAGATGCTTCAGTCCGATTATGATCCGCTCAGCTCCGCTACGAATTGTCCTCGTCTCACCTCGCGCTCATTCCACGATCCACCCCACTTACCCCGTCCTGGAGCTGCTACCACCCTATCTACCCGGCGTTTTGGCTTCCGTAACAGCAGGAAAGTGAGGGGAGCCTCCCCTACGAGGAGCGACAACCTATCATTTGCAACTGCAAGGCACTTCCTCCTCTGTTTGGGGTTCAACAAAACAGCAACTCGGGCGCAGTTTATTTCACCCCCGAATTTGCTTGAAGAAGGGTACTACTATCCTGAATACGAACAGATCCTTGCAGATTGTGGACATCGGATGATGTGTAGAATAAAGGTTTTATTTGCCTATTCCTTTTTCATTAGACCATTAACATTTTCTCATCGATCCCCACAGCACCAGATCGACTGCTATTCCTCATCTGTCGCAACGATCCCACTTGTAATCTCCTCAATTACCTTGTAACTCTTCCTTTGTAATCGTGAATTTGACCTCAACATCGTCTGGCATCGGTTGCGCACATCCCCCGCCTCTCAGTACTATCCCATGTAACTCAAAGCTCATGATGCTTGCCATGTGTTGCTGCGCACCTCAATCACTGATCGGAATGGCACGCCATAGGGGTGACACATAATGCACACAAATTCGCAAAGCTCACATTTCGGGGATGGATGGCAGGAATGAAGGAAGCGCTCAAGGAAGAGTTTCTATTAAAGCGAAAAGGAAGGGTTCTTCTCCAGGCAAGGTTCTTGTTACTCATCGGGATGCTCTTGCGTTCTTGCCTTCCTATAGACTCCTTCAGGTGGAAGCTCCTCCACCATGCCTTGAAAAACCTTGCCTACGGAGGCAGGAGTTACGAAGGCGAACGATAAATCAGAGGTCGACGTAAAAGATGCGATAGGGCACAGCTTCAAATAATATTCGTTAAGCCAGCAAAGGAGGAAACATCCAGAGGAGCGTGATGGGATACAGTGGAAAAACAGAGCTCGCGCTTTCCCTTCACCTCCGATTCTCCGTAGACGTTCCATCATGATGTCTTGTGACATGACCAGCTTGTTTTGCTCCCCGAGAGACCCATACTGCATTCTTCCCTGGTAAGCATGACCAAAGATGCGACATGACTCTCCTCCAAGACCCGATGTCTTCGTCCTCCTGGTCGATGGCTTCCCACCACTGACTATTATGAGAGATGTCGGAGTCGTCCGAGTCTTAGTGGGAGAGTCGCGCGAGCTCTGTCCACACGCGTGTTCCTCTTGTTTTACGTAGAATCAACATTTTCGGGCACAAGAGAAATCTCTTCTGAACTCGCAGATCCTCATACGAGCGGATACCATGGCATTCCGCGTTCCCACCCATGCCGCCCAAACCTCGGCATTTCTCGTGTGCTACAAGGTATCTTGGAAGGTGTCGCATGTCCGTCAGCCACGCTGTGACAAGAGTTCCAGTAATGCCCTAAATGTGAGTGTCTAAAGGGGGGGGGGGCACTTGGGAAGACACCTTGCCCAAAAACGGAGTGAAAGGTGCTGATTGAGCTGATTGACGACTCCCTGCTTTTCCCAGCCAATTGCTTCATTTGCCACCGACATTCAGTAAGCTCTTCTATGCCATCAATGTACTCGCCGGCGTCCAGTACAGGAGCATCTCCGGCATGAAGCGGAGGATTGTATCTAATGGATGACGGCGCACGTCATCGAATAGGGCAAGAGCTGCTGGTAGGTAAAACAATACGGTGGAAAACGTACGCTAACATCGGCACCTCGCGAGCCTCTCTGTTTCTGAATAAGTCCATTTTTACCGCTCCAGGCGGCTTGACGACGCACCAAACTCCATCTGCGGTTTCATCCTCGCTCACAAGTGCTTCGGGGTACGACTTCAAGCGTGGGGGACATCATTATCCGAAGCGCAATGATCAAAGACAGCCATTCGAGCAGGAGCACTTTCAACATCAAAACATGCGGAAACCATCAATGACCCATCTGAACGGCTCTCAAAAACGCTTTTGATTAACAGGCTCACGAATTTATGCTCAGTATTTTGATGAGGGTCGGCGTCTAATTGTGTTTACAGAAGTCTGAATCGATGTAATCATTGCCGCCAATCCGCTTTGGCCAGAATGTCGTCCCACTCTATAGACGTGCCCCAGAAGTTTACATTTTCTTCGCAAGCAGCGAAATAGGGGTTAGAAGATGAATGGAAGGAAGACTTAAAGAGGAAAAAACCACTTCGGATACTGGCAATTCTGTTGTTATTGCTCAAGATCTCGACAAAAAAAGATTCGCCGGAGAGTGACCGTGACGGATCAGATATATCCGGTCACCTCATCACCCCACAAAGATGGGGGAAGAGCAGTGAAGAGAAAGCACACTTCGTTCCATGCTGACGCATTGCGCGGATGTTGACAATCCGAGACCTGATCTGGGTCGGATAGAAGCCTGTGTATTAACCTTTGCAGTGTCATTCAAAATACCGCCCAGTGTCCTTCGGAAAGAATGCACCCATTGATAAACCTCAAGCCTTTTATTCAAGATTGAAGTGACCATCAAGAATTTACAAATGGGGTCGGGGTTGTTCCGTAAGATGTGTGGGAATAGATCTTTGTAAGCGTTATTAAGTCCCTCAGTCATCCAACAATAGAGTGCCTTCCAACGCCTTCCCAGATCTATAGGGATCCTTTGTGAGAGAGATGCCATTCCTTTAATATACCGAAGACGATGTAGAGTGTGTTGACATTCTGTTTGCGGCTATCATACGACCAGGGTTGCCTGCTTTTTCTATTTCGATATTTTCTTTGCCACAGAAACAGGTCCAACGACAAACACGACCTGTTGACCTAACTACAATCTTTGGTCCTTGGTCCAACCACCAACCTCCCCTCTTGCACTATCTATGTATCAATGTACATTACGGGCTTAACGATTTAGATTAGGGCGGTTTCACAAGGGGCCAGACGTTTTCGACGTAGTGTACAACAGAAAAATCATTAATTGGGCTCTACATTTCGGCTTCCTAATACTTAAATTCCTACTTCCGGGAGTTCTAGAATCCTTCAGTCCATATGAATTGAACGTGATACAAAAGCAGGTGAGTTTATGACAAACTATAATACCGGAATCATCACAAGTTACGCATGTTGTAATGTCAAGCATTAATCCCATCTGTCTTCTTACCAATGGTATCGCTGAAGACCATTCAGGCGACAGGATGAGCCCAAAGCAGCCAGTATCATGGTGCTGAGTTGTCGAATCAGGCAGATGAGAGGTGTTCTGAAAGAAGGCGTGACCGGCTGAACCGGAGAAGGACACGATGATGGCGGGGGAGGTTCAACAGGGCTGGAAGAGCGGGAGGGTTACGGGGGGCGTCCACCCGCTGCCAAATACCTAATAATAAAGTGAACTTGCCCTTGCCAAACCATTGTAGCAGATCGAAGCAGTAATAGCTGATCACAGCCATGTGCCCCTCCTTTTGTGAACAAGGCTGGACAAGACATGGGAAGAGATTTAGGGTGGGGGAAGTGTTGTACACACACAGCGCTAATGATTAGAGATCGTCAGCAAATGGCGCTGAGTACTTTGGTTGAGGTTTCGCTTCGCTGACGTAGGAACCATGTCGAGAGGTTTGTTTCGCTTCTCGCATCGCGCACAGTGTCCAGTCATTTTATATGAACCCAGGCAACTGAAAACATTCAATCTTTGGATTTGATGAGAGCTCAGTGAGAGATCAGCTCACAGGTACCCAGGAAAGATAGACGAAACGGTCAAGACAAACAGATCAGCCGGTCAGAGAAATACTGAACTTTCAGAAGGAGATCTCAGATACCAGCAAACCGGAAAAGAAACAAACTGAGAGCAGAACACAATCCACCCTAACAGAGTTGTAGAAGCATTGGCAGCATTGGCTAAAAGAGGAAATAGAGCAGCGGAACTAGACGTCCAGAATACGATTCTCAAAAATGGCTTAGGTGAGGATAGTCCCGGCGGAATGCGATGTCCAAAGCTGTTTTCAGCCTCCAGTTAGAATGCTCCGTGCAGGCAATTGATTTAGTGTCCATGACCCCAGATCCAATTATTGCAACGAAGTTTGCGCTACGTGAGTGCTCTCCCTCGGGCACACTAATATGAGCCTGTTGTAGATGACCACAAGAAGATATTCAAATTCAAAGGGCGTAAAAGCTGAAGCGCACAGAGAAGTATTTTGGTGAGTGCGCTCCGACGAGCCGATTAGACGACGATGCTTCTTGACCACAGAAGAATGTATGATTGACTCAAAATGTTTGACCAAGCTGAAAATTATATACATGTACATCCTTTCTCTTACTCCCTCTCCCAAGAATACACATTTGTTCGGTGCCCTGAAGCCCACGGGACTTATGAAAGCAAGAATGCGGTATGATCGATCGCAAAAGAGGAGATCAGTTAGAGTTATTGGGATGTTTATCCAACGTAATGAAGCGTTGACAGTGCGAAGGGGTCTGAACCGTGAGGCACTGATTCGTGCCGTCGCTCCCGGACGTCATCGAAGTGCATCGTCTGCTCACTGTAGCTTTACCTGCCTTTCCATGAATGGATGTCGATCCTACAAATAGGGCATGTGCATGTGAGTGGTGGACAATACATGAATGAGCGCTGCTAGATTGAGGTTGGGTCCATCGAATGTATCCGCTTGAGTTATACCTCGAATTTCTCAAAATGTCCCACAAGATACCTCGTCCTCCTCCTTGGTCCATTTGCCCGTTTTACTCCTGTACTTCGCATTGTCACACGACTCTATCTCTCAACCACCCAGAACACTCGAATGTCTTCATCTTCCTGGCTTGTCACTCATTTTCATTTATCTGTGCTATGATCTCCTCGTCCTCATCGTCTTCGCCGCCAACCTCCCAATCACATCTTTTTTTGCCGCCCATCGCGTATACCCGCCTTGTTGTTAACTCGAAAGTAATGGCCTTGCAATAGTCGTACTTTCAGTAAGGTTAAAAACCAGAAAACGCCTCAGGATCGTTGATTGGGAGAGGCTTGTTTGAGATTCGGTTGGAGTTTCAGAAGGGAGGGAGGGTTGTCTTGATAGCGAAGTGGCGGTTGTTGCGTTACGTCACACTTGGTCGGTAATCACTCATCATTACAAGCTTGAGATTCAACTAGACAGCAATGGAAACGCTGGAGCACCGGTTCTGTCAATGTGCAGTTGATCAATCGACTGTTCCCATTTGATTACCTGTGAAGCAACACCGTCTCCTCGCCCGACCATGTTTCTATTTTCTTTCCCTTTTGGGGACTCCCTTTACCACATTCGATTTATAGTTTGATCGATCACAATATAAATCACGGTGACGATCTCTGTTTCTCCTCGTCTCGGGACCCGCATTCTTTGGCACCCTTCCCTTCCGACGTTGAAGCTATTGCTCGATCTTTTTCAACCTCAATATCCAGACACGCCGTGGAGAATGGGTATTCGAGGAGATCATCGGAAATGATGTTCTCCAAAGTCCGTCTGTGCTCGATTTGCCGCAAGGACGGCGCGAGACAGTCGCGTCCGGGAGGTGCGTACGGGTTCCCAGGGGTTAAACCCCACTTAAAAAATCAACCGGATTCATCACGACATCAACGACAATCAATGTCTTCGGGCGAAGACCGCCCACAAAGAACAGGGACGTCTCGGAGGTCTCACAGCAGCAGAAGCAGCAAGATTGATGCCGGAAAACGGGGGAGGAAGAAATCAAAAAAGGATTCAGCAGAGAGTGGGGGAGGGAACTTGTCGAATCAATTGGATACATCGGTATCTTCATTCTAAAGAGGAAGAAGACTTTTACTATTGTGAGTGTATCCAACGGACTAGAGATTTTGCTCTCCGCTCCGTCTCCGTCTCCATTTTCGTCTACCTCTACCTCTACCGCTTCGCTTTCCTATCATTATGCGTTTCATTTCCGCGCTCCTTCGTCATTCTTTCCTCCCTTTTTTTTAGCCCGTTCACCATCCATATCCATCCATCCCCATCGAAAGTTTAAGGTACGGCCAAACTTCTTATACTTTTTCCAGTTCATCGTCTCCTTCGAGGATTTTTACTGTCAGGAAGACTCTCATCCGCGACCTGTCTATCCTAATTATACTTATTCAACTGAACGTACAAACATCATATAGCTTATTGGCATCTCTCCCAACTTCCAGTGGCTGATGAATGTTTTCTTCCATGAAAGAGGGTCTATCCGCCCTTGATATCGCTCCGTCACCAGAATACCAAGACTTCTGACATGTCTTGCTTTTTCCTGCGTGACTTGAAGAAAGCACAGTGCCACTCGATCGCCTGTTCCCGACATATTTGTGAGCGATTCAGACCTCAGTTATGAGCCAGCAGGTGGTTACAACTAGCATGAAGGTCGGCGAATGTGCGAATTGTGAATCAAAGCTTAATGACATTTGACATCGATTTGTCATCCGCCGGCCGCCTGCCGACCCCCCCCCCCCCCCTTGTACTTTCACATACTGGTCTCTATGATTCGTACGAACTACCGCATATTTTCTCCTAAGTGGCTTTGTGACAGGAAATGCGGCAACCGGAGGGTCGCCACCGGTTCCAGGGTCACAGGTCCGCCTACCGTTTCGCCTCGCGATTCTTAAGGGGTGTCGGGATACAGTTCTGCATTTAATCACGAGCCGTCAGCAACTCCGCGACGCGATACGCCTGCGCTGTACTCACTTCCAGGGTTAAGGATCCAATTTGGATCCATCAACGTCTTGATCCTCTTCATCATCTGTACGGTACCTGTCCCCAGCTCAGACTCAAGGTATTCCCGCTTTCCCAAACCGACCCCATGCTCTCCTGTGCATGTACCATCTAGAGCAATTGCTCGTTCAACCATTCGATGGGCAGCGGCGTCTGCCTTGGGAAAGTCTTCGGATCGGAAGACGAGACCGCCTTCATTAGAGGGGAACATCAGTACAAGGTCCGTCCGATGCAGTAGACCCAGCAGAACTCACAGTGAACATTGCCATCACCAACATGCCCCAGCATAGGACCGATCAAGTCGTGGTCTTTCAGATCCTGCTGAATCTCACGCACCAATCGGGGCAAATTGGAGACCGGTACGCAGATATCTTGAAGGAATGGTAGGAGATGGACAGAGTTAGCGAAGACTGGGTTACGATTTTCGGTTGGATTCTTCTTACCTGTTGAATATACCTTTCCGCCTTCGACGAGGGCCAGAATGGCCCAGTGAGCCATCTTGCGGGCAGCCCAGAGGGCGTTCGCTTCATCCTTGTCTTTTGCGAAGATCATACCATGTCCTCCATACTGTTTGGCAATGTCTCGGACGAGTTCCTGCGCCTCTTCCATGGCTTTAGGATTGCCCTGGAACTTGAAGAAAATGGAATCTGTCTCTGGGAGTGGTGTCGGAATATCCTGCCATAGAGAAAACCCGTTTAGCTCGATCGCCAAAATTAGGGAAAGACGGATGGACCTACACCGAAGCGATTGAGTGCATTCATCATCAAACTGTCACATAATTCGACGCATTCTGTGCACAGGATGAATGGTTACCAAGGGCAAGTGAGGGGTTCCACGATGTTACCATGAATGACTCACGGATTGGAATTCCCTTGTTGATGATCTCTCCCACAGCCTCTACCGCCTTCTCGACGTCCGGGAATCCACATACTGCGACTGTCGTCGGTAGTAAGGGCGCCAGTCGAACAGTCACTGCGGTCGATTAGGGAGGGGGGGGGGGGGGGGTGCATCATCAGATTCAATGTGAAGGGCAGGGAGGACGTGGAATGTGCTCACATTCGGTCACGATACCCAAGGTTCCTTCGCTACCTACAAACAGCTTCGTAAGGTCAAAGCCAGCAGAAGATTTTCTATACGAAGTTGACCAGTCACGTTAGGCTTCAACATTCGTGATGGTTTCCCCATTCTTTGGCACCTACCTCGATCTCTGTCTGGTTTTGATGACCTCCCCATCGGCCAGCACAATCGTCTATAGGACCAGAAAGCCCAAATCAGCCGAAGTCGGGGCGAAAGTTTTCATCTGTATCACTCACAGCATTGAGAAACCATTCACCTCGGGCGGTTCCGTATCGGACAGCGTTCGTTCCTGCGTCGATTGATCGATTAGTGGACGTCACTTCTCTGCTTGCCGCAACGCAGCTGGGAATCATTTGTGGCAAGGGACTCACCCGAGCAACCCGTGTTAAGCATTCCACCTAAAGTTGCGCCGGGCGCGGGGTCCAAAGGAAAGAACAAGGACAAACCCCGATCTACCAGCTCAGCGTTCAACTCGTCCCAAACGACTCCAGGCCCACAAACAGCATCCGAATCCTTTTCTCGAATGATATGGATCTTATCCATTCGGGAAAGGTCGAGACAAATCCCACCGTACGGAGCGGTACAATGTCCCTCGAGGGCTGTGCCACCGGAGTATGGGACAACTGGCATTCGGTACTGATTCGCGAGTTTGATGACCTCGACGACATCTTCTGTACTCTGTGATGGGTGCGTCCGACATGCGAAACATGGAATAAGCAATTGAGCTAGGTGACGAAATATGAATGGACTGACCTCGACATAGACGATGCAGTCTGGAGCCGCTAATGCGTGATGGGTTCCACCCCCTAGATGACGACGTGAAAGTCAGCTGGATGGCCGGATTCATTCGTCCTTCGACGATCGATGTCATATAATGAATTGTATAACCTTCCTCACCTGCTGTCCCATGCCCCACAATATCCTCTTTCTCAACCGACACTTTATCTCCCAGTTTATCCCTAAGCAGCTGAATGACCTGTTTTCGCACTTCTTGCGAGGCATATTTTACCGTCTTGGGCGAGTTGTGAATCTCTTCAGCTACTGCAGCGATCCCTGTGGATGAATCGGGATAACCAGGGTTGCTCCCGTCACATTCAGCGAGGATGGAAGAAGATTGAACTTGCCAGAGGTAAGAGGCGGCAAGTGTGGCGACTACGGTGAAACCGATCGTCAAAGCAGTGGTTGAAGAGCGATACGGTCTCACGGTGGGGGCCGACGAGGTAGCGTATCGAAGGGATCTAGGATATAAGCCAGTAGGGGGAACCCTAGCAGTTCGTGAAATGAGGGTTGGGTCCGGGATGCCTGATGGTAGTCGGAAGCGCATGAGACGCTGAGAGGATGCTGAAAGCATGACGTTCGCTCGGTAGCACGGAGTATCGTGTGAGAGAAAGACAGAGCAGGGGGTAGGGCGAAGAGAGCGAAGCAGATATTTGTTCCAATCGTGCTATACACTCGTGATGGAAGTCAAATACGCATTCAGACCTGGGGTGTCAAACGGGGAAGGAAGTGAAAGTTGAGGCGTTTTTCTGATACAAAGATGGACATCGGGTATTCTACTGTGACAAACTACTTGGTAACACGGCTCGCAAGCAGATCCGAGGAGCACCGTCGCAACAAATGCAATGGTCGGCAACAAGCAAACTAAACTTTGCGGGAGAATCCACCTGGTTGATTGCGATATGCCTCGTAGCTGACTACCTGATTACACGCGTCGCAGGCAAATTGAGGATATCAATTGACGATATTTCGTTGCGAACTGTGTCTTTGGCAGCCATGATCCTCGTTTCCATCGACATTTCCATTTGTTTCACCCTCATCGATATTACGGAACGTCTTTGTCCGCCGCCTTTTACCGCTCATCAATCTTGGAATCACGCCATTGGCCAATGGTGACGAGTGGGGGAGGGACAGCAAGAATCATGAGATCTCCATCCCGGTCCGGCGTCCTCCGCCGGTAACCGACGTGACGAGAACCCACGGATCCGCAGAGCTTATGTAATCAAACGATGGAAACACCCCAAGCCCGCTTAACCCCGTCCCCCACCCAAGCCTGAAGCCTCCCGCCTATATAGCGAGCGCTCCACCCGCGCCGGGGCCCAATTGCGGCCGGAGAAAAAAGGGTATTCCGGGCCGGCTTAGTAGGTTCGAAAAGGCATCAGAGGAGAGGATTCGGGTATTCAACCCGAGGAGCGGGGGTGCCGGTTTCCGCCCTGTCATTCCCCCCCCTTCCCCCGTTTCGCAGTCGCAGTTTCGCAGTGCGAGTGGGGGGGGGGGGGGCCGCCGCTAAAGTGCCCTCGTTGGTTGCGGGCAAGGGCGCACGGCCTGGCGGACGACATGCGAAAAAAGTTGAACGGGCGGCAAGTTGGCTTGGTTTATATAGCGTAGGCAGACCCATGATGTCAGTTTGAAAAAGAAAGTCCGCTTGAATGGGAGTGAGAGCGCTCCCGGTTAAAATCCACAGCGCAGCCAGGAAAAGGCCAAAGACAAGAAACAGATCAGGCGGTGGTCCCGTGATAGAGAGACAGAGAGAAGCCCGCCCGCCCTCGCCCCGGTTGCAGATAAACAGGGAGAGAGCGGAAACAGAGAGCCTCGCACAGAGAAGGCAGACGAACAGCGTTGCCGAAAACGAAGCTAGCAGGCACGCTCCGAGGAAACCCACGTTACTACCCCCCCCCCCTCCCATCTACCCCGACTTGTGGGGTTCGCTCATTCAACCAGACTGTTTTCTTTTTCATCATCGCTATTCGTATACAGTACCTCTTTGGCGTGGCAGTGGAGTCGACTTTTCTTGACTTCGGCTTGTTCAACCTCGTTGTTCATCTTCGTCTTCTTCCCGCAAGTGTGTCAAGCAAGAACAAGAACGATAAGCGAAGACGAGAAACGCGCCCATATCTCTCCTATCTTAACCGAGACCCACCGCAAGAGGAAAAAAAGAAAAAGAAAAAAAGGTCAAACACGCTACGGAGGAAAACGACCGGGTCTTAGGGTTGGTCTGCTCCAAACATACAAGTCTATCGACCTGCAATATCCGCCCAAACTCGTCATAAGTTTGATTGAGGTAACCTGACACCGTCAAGTTTTAGTGAACCCACCAAACCCCAGCCAGTCAGTCCCGGTCCTCGTTCTTAATCGAGACCGAACCTCAAAGTTGTGAACATCCCCCCACCTTGCCCTCCAACACATTCTGTGGTCGTCTCGACTTGCCCCCAAAGACATTACCACAACGACGTCTCGATATATCTTCACACTACCCAATTCCTTTCGGCGGCTCCCAGGACGCCTAAACCTGTTTGCATATAATCGAGTTGAACCGCAAGCCTCGCGAATTCAAGCCTATAGTCTCTGTTGCTATCCCCAATCCGTTACATCACCACCACTACCACTATCCAGGATGTCGTCTGAGGAAAACGACCACCCACTGCCCCGCTCGACTGGGCTCTCCAGGAGCCAGTCCCAGAAAAGTCAGGGCGCACCCCGGTCTTCCAGCCTCGCCAGATCACCTTCTCAAAGGAGCCAACAAGGTGAAGACATCCCCGCCATCCTGCCACGGCTGGCCAAGCTCCAGCAGATGGGAAATTTGGCTGCGCAAGGGCCTACAACACCAGGTTCAACCCAGTCCCGAGATGTTACTCCTTTACACGCCCCGACGCCTGTGTCTGCCCACAATAACGCGTTCCCTCTCGGTGCTTTCACCCCAATGGAGCACGGTTCACCCGAATCTTCTCCGCTAACGTCTCAAGCCAGCTCCCGGCGAGGGTCTTTTGCTTATGCCCACCCGATGCACTCTGGTCCACCCTCTTACGGCGGCTCTGCCTCAACCTCTCGACGAGGTTCCTTTGCTCATCCCAACGCCTCTGGACCTCGACCTCCCATGCGACGCAGAGATTCAATGGCTTCAGGGGAAGAACCACCCGCGTTCACTCCCAGTTTGTTGTCTCGAGCGGGTTCGCCGACATTGCCTTTGATGAATGACAAGACGACAAGTAGAAGCAGCAGCCGACGAGGTAGTTTTGTCGGTGGCGGTGGTCTCGGCGGCGGCTTCGGTAGCGGTTTCGGCGGTGGCCTCGAAATGAGTGGCATGTTCAGTCGAAAGCCGACTAAAGAGGGCGAGTTCGTCGGTGCGGTCGATTGTGGTACTACGTAAGTCCTTCGTGTGTTCGTCTAGCCACATTTTTTGATTGCTAACCACATTACATATAACTCACTGAACAAAACAATGTTGTGCTCGCAGTTCCACTCGTTTCATCGTCTTTGACCAGTACGCCAAGATTATTTGCGAGCACCAGATGGAATTCGAACAACACTGGCCGCACCCGGGATGGCACGAGCACGAGCCCATGGACATCATCGACACAGTCAATGAGTGTATCAACAGCGCTATGGAGAAGCTTGAATTTATGGGCTTCACTCGAAGCTCTGTCAAATGCATCGGTATCACTAACCAGCGAGAAACGACGCTCTGTTGGGACAAAGAGACAGGAAAGCCCCTGACGCGAGCCATGGTTTGGGACGATGCCAGGACGGTTGGCCTAGTCCGCGAATTTCAACAGCGTTTGGACGAGGAAGGGCTCCCCCTCGGGGAGGATGAAAAATTGCTGGGAAAGGCGACGCATATGAATGGCGCCACTATTGGCTTCTCCGAAGCCCTCGACAACATTACCGACAAGATGAAGAACGGATTGGGGATGAAACCGGAAGAGACAGATTCAGAACACCAACACAACCTGCCAACTCCCGAGATCGCAACAAATGGTGCCATAAGTGGCGACAAACGGCGAAGGAAGGGAAAGGAAGCTTTGGTCGACATTACCGGTATCCCGCTTTCCACCTACTTCTCTGCTGTCAAGATGCGTTGGATGCTCGACCACAACCCCGCAGTTAAAAAGGCCAACGAGCAAGGTCGACTTGCCTTTGGAACCGTCGACAGCTGGCTCGTCTATCAATTGACTGGCGCCACAGATCACGGCCTGCATATCATGGACTGCACCAACGCCTCGCGAACGCTGCTCATGTCCCTCAAAACAATGCAATGGTACCCGCCGTTGCTCGAATTCTTTGGTATTCCCGAATCCACGTTGCCCAAGATCGTCTCGTCCTCCGAGGTCTACGGCAAAATCGCTGCAGGTCCCCTCAGCGGCGTGCCAATCGCCGGAATGATTGGTGACCAGCAGGCAGCCCTGGTCGGGAACAAGTGCCTTTCCAAAGGAGAGGCGAAGAACACCTACGGCACAGGTTCATTCGTGCTTTTCAACACTGGCCATGATGCTGTCCGATCTGAGAACGGGTTGATCACAACTTTGGCATACCGTCTGGGTCCCGACAAGCCCCCTACATACGCACTAGAGGGATCGATCGCGGTAGCTGGCTCCGCGATCAAGTGGCTCCGTGACCAGATTGGTCTCATTGACGAATCTAGCGAAATGGACATTCTTTGCTCGTCCGTAAAGGACAACGGTGGTGTCTACTTCGTCACTGGATTCAGTGGACTTCTCGCACCCTACTGGGACCCGAACGCTACCGGTATGATCATCGGACTCACACAATACAGTACCGCGGCACATATGGCTCGAGCAACTCTTGAATCAGTCTGCTACCAAACCCGAGCCGTTCTGGATGTCATTGAGCAAGAGAGTGGGGTCAAACTCGAGGAGCTCAAGGTCGATGGTGGTGTGACCAACTCGGATCTGGCTATGCAGACGCAGGCCGACATTGGTGGCTTCAAGATCTGTCGACCGTACATGCGAGAGTGAGTTGCTGGTTCGCATCGCTTCACCTTGATGAAGACTAACAAAGTTCTTCTCCCTCCTTTCTGCGCAGGTCCACGGCTCTCGGCTCTGCCCTTCTTGCTGGTTCGGCTCTTGGCCTCTTTGGCTGGGATCTGTCAAAACCGGAAACCTTGTCGGAGTGCAACACGGAGGAGTCCACCTACTTTGAACCTCAAATAACAGACAAAAAGAGGGCGGTCATGAGACGAGGTTGGGATAGAGCTGTTGAACGGGCCAAGGCATGGCATGTCGCTACCGACGAAGATGAGCTAGCAAAAGAGTGGGAAAAGGAAGAAGAGGAAGGCACGACGGACAAAACCCTCCACCAAACGAACAGTATTGGATAGTGGGATGATGTACGAGGGACAAAATTACCACTATTGAAACAAGAAATGCATGTTAATAGACATTTTGACGACACGCCTGAGTGATCGATTTTACATATTGCCTATGCCTCTCTAGAGTCACTCCCCGACCGGTTTAGTTGATCAACGGCGTCTCTTGAGCTCGGCTTTAGGAACGCCATTGCCGTTATCCACCGCTGTCGCGACAGCTCCGTCAATTCTGGATGATTTGGGATCCGATAAGTCACTTGGTTCTACTTGTGGTCGGACAACTGCTTTGCCGTCCGTTGTGGTTGCATACAGAATGGTTCCGACGAGGACCATTGCGGCGCCAGCGACAAGCGGGGCATTATGTCCAGAACCGAAGAAGGTGACGCTTATGGCAAGGGAGACTGCCTTGCGGAGGGTAAGGATGAGCTGGACAGTGACTGAGGACACTTGCTGCGAGAAGGAAAAGCGAAACCCTTTGGGTGATCAGCAATGGAGCATATGCAAGGCGCGATATGAGATGGTACCCACTCCAGTTAATTTATTGACTCCCCGTATACAAATACCTTGAGTTGCCACTGAGGCCGCAAGGAGGATCCAACCGAAGGGGATGTTTAGGTGCGTGGCTGATGTCTTGTCAAGTGTCATGGGCAGCCAAGACAGCGAGGCAAGGGAAATTTGCACAGGTCTTGCCGAAGAGTAGATCGCCACGGATTTCCCGATATCCAACATCGGTGCGAAGAGCGGTAACGACATTAAATGCTGGTAAAATAAGCCTTCCTCCCAGCAATTGCCGTACGATTTGTAGGTGGACTCCTGCCATAGTCCAAGGAAGGCAGAGAGAACGAGTGCTAAAGAAAGGATGGCGAGACCGATTGCGTAGTGCTTGGCATCCAGCGCTGCTTGAGAGGCACTGATAGTTGGACCCGCCTTGAGTGTTTTCGGAGAAAAGATTGTGGCAATGATAATACCCGATGTCACCATCAGCGCAGCAAGCTAAAATGTGGGGAATGGCGCTTTCAGTACGGCTTCTTTTAAAATATATTGGGATTCGCAGGAACGCACCACTTGTGTCTTTTTGTAATTTCTAGCGCCGACTAGCCAGCTGATGAACATTGAGACGCACAGACCTGGAGCGGATGAATCAGTTCCACACGGCAATGGTTTGCTTTGCTTGTCGAAGCTCACCTCCAGAACGAAAGATAATATGAATTGCCTGGATGTCACAAAGATTGAAGTCAGCAGCATGCCATTCATCCGAGAGAAACAGCAGACCTCACCACTGGTACCTTGTAGCTGAAAGCCAAGCTATTAAGAATGGAGATGCCGAAGAAAAGGACAACGTGAATAGCCCATCTTGTGATTGGTACTTTGCGTTTCTTTAACCTGAACCTTGGGAATATTCTTCCTTTGGTATTTTCACCCTTTTCGCTTCGGGGGATCGATTCTAGCTGGGAGGGCAAGCTTTGTAATGTGACGTAGACGAACTGGATAAACGTGAGAAATATACCGGCGTCTGGGTATTGTTTCAAAATCTCTTCCAGGGTGATAACGTTACTGATGAGGAAACAGAGAAGATGTCAGTAACCCCGCATAAGAATCTTTTGGCTTGCTCAAGATTCACCTGCAACAACCTCCAAAGACCAAAGCCAGAGCGGAAAACCATTCGAGTGCGTTTTCACCGTCGATCATGATCCGAGATTGGGTCACTCAAGAGTGGCCTTGAATGGGGAATGGGAACTCCCTGGACAGGTCAGACGTGGATCCTTTTTTTGGATTATGTCTTCGAAGGTTAGACACAGCTTAACAAGCCTTGTACAGACTTGAATTAGAAAGATAATCTCGCTCGATGGCCCATCCTGCTGCATAATCCGATCCGAGCCCAATTCAAGGTTAGGTCGGTGTGGTTGCTCCTGATCCGGCGAGCGGCCTCCTCGTTGACGCGCCAGGGCACACGTGACTACTGACAACTTGGACATCCATCCCCCACAACAATGCTATGCGGTCGGGCAATAGGGTGGCCGGTGTCGGTGCAAAGGATCAAATATGGTTGACATAATGAACAAACAAGAACACATAAGGGTCATGATAGTTGAGACATTGGTAGTTTACACGATTAGTACGTAGCACACCCACACTCTCTATCTCTCTCAAACCCGACCGATCTCATAGCTACCGAATCACGTCCACACACCTCATCTCCACGAAACTCTCCTGATAATGGAACCTATCTACCTTCTGTACAACTTATTAATTTCTTCCTTGAACAGATCCTTGAGTACACCCCGCTGCGTCTTGTTGGCAGCCGTAAGCTTGCCATTCTCAGGGCTCCACGCCTCATCGTCGAGAATGACACCAAGCAATACTTCTTGGCCCTTCAGACCACCTTTCTGACCGGTGGCATTCAGCGACTTGAGTATCAGGTCGCGAACTTCCTCCTTCTGGACTAGATCGTCAAGCTCTCCCTCGGAATCGAGGCCTTCAGCCTTAAGGTGGTTTCGCAAGTTGCCTTCGTGGGGGAAGACGATTGCGATCGGCTTCTCGGCATCCGTGTCTGCATATACGCACAAATTCTGTACGATATCCGTGCTCCCGTACACCGATTCCAGCTTCTCCAGGGCAAGGTATTCCCCCGATCGAAGCTTGATGAGGTTCTTGATTCGATCGATCAGAGATAGCGTTCCATCAGGCGCAAATTCTCCAATGTCGCCCGTCTTGAACCATCCATCCTTGGTGAATGACTCCTCGGTGAGATCGGGCCGTTTGTAGTAACCCGAGATGACTGAACCACCTCTGACCCAAATCTCACCCGTGGGTGGATTGTGCTTTGGAGAGTATCCCGCCTCCTCATACTCGACCAGTTTAATTTCGACAGAGGGAACAATCACGCCGACGCTACCGACTTGGAAGAATTTCTTTCGCATGATAGCCGCCATTCCACAGGTCTCAGTCGCGCCATATCCTTGCAACAAGGTAACGAGCGTTGTCGACAAGAACTCTTGAGTTGGGCTGCTGAGCTTGGCACCACCGTTCATGGCTAATCTAAGCCTTCCACCGGTTGCCTCTTTGATCTTGGCAAAAATGACTTTGTCGATGATACCACCGACAAAGGGAACATTCTTCTTGAGCGCGTAGGCCAAGTTGAAAACGGACTCTACGAGGGCTCCCGAATCGTGAATCTTCTTTACCATGCCCTTTCGGATCGTTTCGAAGATGGCCGGAACACCAACGATAAGGGTCGGTTGGTAAGCTGCCAGATCACCTTTGCACCCTCGAACGGATTCGTTGGTGAGTGTCTTCGGAGTGGCATAAGCTACGGTAGCTCCGTAGTAGTAGAACGTGAGCTCGACAAGGAGTTCCATGATGTGCGCCAACGGAAGGAATGCGATATAGACATCGTCCTGCTTGAATTCGGGTCCAAGATGAGTGACGGCGCCACCGAGAGAAGCGATGGCGTTGTAGTGGGTGATCACGACACCCTTGGGTGGTCCGGTGGATCCCGAGGTGTACATGATGCAGAAGACGTCGCTCGGTTTGGGTTTCGGTCCAAAGTCATCCGTCAAGTTATCTTGTCCCATCTTCTTGACCTCATCGAGAGTGATCGCCTTGCCCGGAATGTCTCGGCCTGCCAAGATCTCGCTGATCTGGCTGACGACCTTGGAGTCGGCCTGGTCGGCCTGGTCGTAGATCACCCATGAGACTGTGGGAGTTTCCGACAGCACCTTGAGCAACGTCCCGAGCAGAGGTCCATTCGTAAACACGGCTCGGCAAGACGGTTGTACGAGCGAATGTTGCAGGCCATCAACGCCAAGCGTGGTGTAGGCGGTACTCAAGGGGTGTCCCATCCGAGCGAGCGAATGACTCATGATCTGCCAATTCAAACCGGTCTCGGCGTAAATTCCGACCCTCTCCTTGCCATCTTCGTCGGACCAAACCTTTCCGTCTCGCACGGCACCGAGCCCAAGCTGCTTCAATCCACTCGAGACTGCTTCCACGTCCTTAAGAATCTCCTTGTAACTGTGGGGTTCTGGGTCACCCAGAGTGAAGTATTTCCATGTCTTTTCCTCGGTCTCACCGTCCTTGCCACCTTTCTTGGGGACCGTCTTCTTCTCCGAGACAATGTTCTTGATCGTCCGGGTAAGGACAGCGGTCTTGTCGCCGTGGGTTCGGGCCTAAACACGATGGAGCGAGATAGGAAAAGAGATAATGAGCTGATGAATGAAAGAATGAATCCATGAAATAAAGTTTGTCCCCTTGTTCAGCCAAGCAGCGCGTTCACTCACACAGTAAGGCAGCACGTCTGCTACCGTCTTGATATCACCTGTCGGAGGACCGGTAATGAGTTCCTTGGAAAGATACGATCGTCGGATGGATGGGTCCTCCTTGATGGGGTAAGAAGCTTTGGTGAATCCGAGGCCCATGTTGAGAAACGAATTTACAGTGAGCAAGTCAAAAAGAGTTCAGAAGCAGATGGTGGGAAGAGGTGTCGGAAAAAGGAGTGGGGGGGGGGGCAGGGCCTGATTGGTTGTTTATGTTGTTGAGTCGTGAAGGGGAAATGCCTGCGACTTGTGTTGTTTAAACCGCTTGAATCGTATCCGATTTTCGGGGATGCAATGCTATCAATTTCTAGTGTGATGAATCATGAATGATCTAAACCTTGGGATGATTCGATCGGGAAACTAAAGGATTTACTTGTTTTGGTTTCCGGCAATGCAAACTGGATGAAGGAGTGGGTTATGAGGGGGGGTGGTCAGTCGGTAACGTGAACGTGGAGATGGGAAGTGGCATGAGATGGCGAGATGTAAGGAAGCAAGGGGAAGCTTGGCAGGGGACAAGGGACGAGAGACAGGGAACAGGTGGTTGCAGGTGGAGAGCACCTCGAGGGAGGGGCCGGGCCGCGTGTTTGGGGGGGGGGGAGGGGGG
>JANGFI010001667.1:0-23465 GCA_025758705.1 Goffeauzyma gilvescens
CACTCACCCACTCACCCACTCGCTTTGCTCGCTCGCTCGCAGCTCCTCGGCCGCTTCTACCGCCTCCTTCACGCCCACAACCCTGAGCTCGCCGGTGACAAGAAGAAGCTGACCCTCGTTCCTCCTCAAGTAAACCGAGAAGGCGCCAAAAAGACCGTTTTCGCCAACATTGCCGATATCTGTAAAAGGATGCACCGAAACCCGAAACACGTCATGGAGTTCTTGTTCGCTGAGTTGGGTACCAGTGGATCGGTCGATGGTGCTCAGAGATTGATGATTAAAGGAAGATACACTCAGAAGAGTATGGAGAATGTGCTGAGGAGGTATATCGGTGAGTGTCGCTTCGTTGCGGGAATGGCGTGCTTGCTTTTTTTCGGGTTGACTGACTCTGTTTTCCCTCCACTCCACTCCACTCCACTCCACGCCAACGCTCCCTCCCTTCTCCCGTTGCACACTTTCCCCGCGCCGCCCCGCACCGCCCCGCACCTCGCTCTCATCTCATCTCATTCTACTTACGACAGTCGAATACGTCGTCTGCAAAACCTGCAAATCCCCCGACACACTTCTCAACAAAGAAAACCGTCTGTACTTCATCACCTGTGAATCCTGTGGATCCAAACGATCAGTCGCGGCTATCAAGACTGGTTACCAGGCTCAGGTTGGAAAGAGGATCAGGACTGAGTAGACGGCGAGCGAAGCGAAGCGAGCGAGCGGTTGAGGAGGGATTAGGCGGATTAGGCGGAATGAGAAGATAGATACACATCGTAATTTAGTCATGCTCAATTGTCATCACGTCCAGTCAAGTCAAAGACGAGACCCATCTGATGCGATGCCGATGCTGATGCTGATGCTGATACAATTTCAAGAGCGGTACGGTACGGTATGCTATGCTATGCTATGCTAGGCTATTTTTTTCGTGATAGAATAACGGAGCTTACCAACGAACCGGGGGAAAGTGCCCCATTGACATTGAGGGTCTTGGACTACGGAGGGTGAGGTGGTATCGATCGACATGCATGACCCATGGACATAGTTGAGGGGAGTACTTGGTAAGGCCTTTGTTGGTGGTGAGCGTGGGGAATGGGTTAGGGCCGGGACATGAACCCATCGTGAGAACGAACCACACCGGGGGGTCAGCTTCACTGTTAAACCAGGGGGACTCTGAAAGGATGAAATGGTTCTCTTGGCACTTGTTATTACGTAATACGCGCGCAGAGACAGTCATAGCATCTCAGGCACACAATCGGAAGCGCGGGCGGCGAGAGGTACAGTAACAAATGCATTGCATGTGTCTGTGGGTCTGTGTCTGTTCGCCGGTTCGAGTTTCGGTCTCGCCAAAATCGATTTCTCTCCATACCCCTCCCCAGGGCTATGACATTTTGGTCGTTTCGTTTTCCTTTGTTTTCGATTCGCTTCCTCTACGATACACTTCTAACCATATACATGATATGACGCCTTGTCTACCTTTTCGCCCGGGGTCAAAACAGATATCCCCCCATTTTCTAATTCACCTCGGGGCTTTGTTGACAATCCGATCGATCGACGGTCCGATCGGCAGGCATCGTTGACATCTTATCACTCGGCGTAATCGTTACTGTCATCTCATCGCCAACAACAACATTCATCAATCCCTACCACAAGTGTGCATTGTTCGAGTCCGTATCAGATCTACTTCATTCTCCACTTCTTCCGGTTCACGATTCACCATTCGCTCCTGAATAAAAGTTCTCCGGTTCCTGATCTAAGTTCGGCTATCTTTTTCTGCTTAGGATCGCACACGCGTTCACTTGTCAAGGTTCGATACCGATACCAATACCGCTCACTTCGCGATAAGTATTTCATCGGACATATCTTGGACGCCCACTCAGACTCAGTAGCGGAACACTTTACTCGACCAAAAAGAGTAGAAGCGTTTTTTCGGCTGTCTAGTTCAGACTGGTCTTCAGTCTGATCCTCTCTCTCTCTCTCTCTTATTGAATCTGATGAACGCCAGACTAATCGCATCGACCTTTCTAATTCACAACTTCGGGTAACCCTGCTCCGGTGTCTTGAAATTCATCGACTTCTCATACCTTTTCTCAAGCCGACTACTCATAATACAGCTCGCCCCCGCATCATGTCCCTTGAAAACAACTCCGGTGGTACGTCGGGAATCCTGAACAAAGCTAATGTTATACCCCAACCTCAGACGTCTTCCAAGACACAGACGAACTTGACTACCAATACCAATACCAATACCACTGCCCAGACCCGTAATCTTCCACCACCACCTTCTGCCCCTGCTCCTCCATTATCGCACCATCAACAACTTCAACGACCGCCACAGCAATCCTCGATAATCAACGAAGTCATGCCACTTCAACCGCAGGCACAAACACAGTCATATCGAGGGTCCACGTTGGCGGGCGCGGCAGGAAGCGCGACCAAACCGACACCGGCGTCCACATCGATGGGGACATCAACATCAGCCGCATCCGCATCCGCATCCGCATCCGCATCCGCAGCCACATCTGCTTCCACATCCACGACGACGTCGACGTCAACGACGAGGATAATACCAATAACAACGTCGTCTCATACCCACGGCCAGGCGACATCGCGTCCTATCATCTCATCTTCTTCTTCCTCTGTGAATCGGAATGTATCTACACCATCTTCCACCAAACCGGCCATCAATATCACGTCTACGACCGTCACGTCGAACCCCATCCGACCCGGTGTCCCTCGTCCTGCACCACCCGGCAACGCCATAACTAGCGGAGGTGCACCAGGACCCGGAGCAGCAAGACCGACACAACCTCTTGTCACCCGCATAGTGTCCTCCGGACCTTCAGGAGGCGGGATGACACCTCAACAAAGAAGGATATTGACTTCTCTTGGTCAGCAAGCGCAAGCGCAAGCTCAAGCTCAGCAAACTCAGGTGCAGGGGCAGGGGCAGCAGGCGACTGGAAACGGGGTTATTGGACGAGGGGCAGCGACGACGACAAGACCGATCTCGATCTCGTCAGCTGTTGGATCTCAAGGAGCAGCAGGATCATCGTCAACAAGTGGGGTTGGTGGTCCAAAAACAGGAGTCACTATCGGGGTCAGACCGGTCATTCCCGCAGCTGGGACAACGGCGACCAAGGTGGTGCCGGGGACGGTAGGGATGACCAATGGTGGAAAACAGGGAGGAGCTGTGATGGCGAAAGGACCAACGGGTGGCAGTCAATTGATGAGAGAAGCGTCTGGGCCATTGGCACCACCATCAGCGAACAAACAACCCAACATTTCATCGACGTCGACGTCGACGTCGACACCAACAACCAAACCACCACCACCATCAGCAACGAACAGGAGCACGCCAGGATTAGGGGATGTCACCTCCGCCGCCAGACAATCTGTCAAACGAGCACCACCCTCGTCATCCTCTCCCTCGGTCGATTCATCGTTCAAGAAAGGTCCGGCGAAGAAACGGAAGAAGGAAGAGTCGCCGAGCGTGACCGGGAACGCGAACGGGTCGACAAGTACCAACAGCCCCGCGACATCAAGTAAGGATTCCCACAAAGACAAATCGACAACTGAGCCCTCATCCAAAGCTAACGAAACCGACAAATCGAAAAAGGTCCGAGCTTGTGTTTACTGTCGTCGCTCCCACATGGTCTGTGAACAACAACGGCCCTGTGCGAGGTGTATAAAACGTGGGATTGAACATCTCTGTTTAGACGATGCGAGAGTGACGAAGGCTGCCGTGGAGGCAAGCGGGTCAGGTGGTGCACCGACAATATTAACGGATTATGCAAATGTGCCACCGGGACCGAAACCGGCAGTCACGTCAGCATCGACGGGGAAGAAACCGATCAAACAGAAACCGCAGGTGATGGGTTCATCCCCAGTTCACCCCACCGGAATCACACCCAACCCTGCATCTGCCTCGGCATCTGCATCCACCTCAGCCCGACCCACGTCCACTGACATGCAACGAGTTCTTTCCAACACGAGCGAATCATCGACTTCTTCAACGAGTGAACGGAACTACATGCGAAGTGGCGACTCCGGGCGTCTAGGAAACTCTGGATTGCCGGACTTGCCACCGGGAATGCATCCTTCTTGGCCATTACTCCCTGATTCAACCACAACAAACCCCTGGAACTCTCATTCACATCCGGCATCTGGATTAGGGTTGGACGTTGCGCCATCTCACTTGAATCCATCACTTGGCCAGCATCACAGTCAACACCACCACCACAATACCACTCACGATTCGTTGCTCATGGATTACCGGGAAGATCATGTCGTTGGCGGTGTCGAGCGCGTAACCTCCGGTATGAGCGCCCATCTCGGAGGCGTCGAAATCGATCAACTTGGAAGCTTGTTCTCATTAGATAATACGTCTTCTTCCCGATTCGGGGCAGGAGCGTCAGCTGCACAAGGAGGAGAATTTGGAGCGCTTTCTGATTTCTTGGAGAGTCTTGGAATACCAAGTCTACCCGGTGGTCTTGGAGATATCTTTTCGGAAGAAGCTAGGTTGGAGAACAATCACAATAATGATAACCTTGAAAGCGGAGGCGGGAGGCTGGATGGGTGGGGGGCTACCGGTGGTAGTGGGTTCCGCAGTCAAGATCATGGTCAAAGCCAGGGACCATCACGCCCATACGACGGTATTTCCATCAAACACGAAGAAGACGATCAATTCCAACGTGCAGACAAGATCCTTTCACGCAAAACCTCCAAGGCAGAACGTTACCTCCTAGCCGCAGCCGATCAACCCACCGGTAGTCGTGATGAGCGTCTCAAACGAGTGATCAAGGCGAAATACGAAGCAGGTTTGCTCAAACCATACGACTATAGCAGAGGTTATGCGAGGATGTACAAGTGGATGGAGAAGAACGTGTCACCTGCAACGAAACAGACCATTCTGAGAGCACTTAGTGTTTTTAGACCGGCGTTTAGGGCGATTGCTCAGAGTTTGAGTGATATCGACTTGGTCTTCGTCGAGGAAATGTTTGAACGGCTGATGTTGGATTACGATCGGGTGTTTTCGGGTGAGTAGAGAGTTTCCTTCCTTGCTATAACTTGATAACGTTCTATTCATTGACCCCCATCATTTATGTTTTCCTATACATGCGTTGTGTTCACAGCCATTCATACTCCGGCCTGCCTCTGGAGACGTACAGGAGAGATATACAAAGCGAACAAGGAATTCTCCGTCTTGACTGGGATTCCGTCTGCATATCTTCGAGGAGGAAAATTGGGAATATACCAGTTGATGAGCGAGGAATCGGTCGTGCGGTACTACCAGGTGAGGCGCTCTTCCATCCGAAGTCCTCTGTCGTTTTCGCTGCCTGTGACATGTATATATTAATCGAAGAAACAACCTCCCATTGTCATTCCCCACTGCAGCTCCTCGGCTCTATCGCCTTTGACGCCGACCATCGTTCCGTCAACACCATGTGTGTCCTTCGAATCCCAAAAAACCTAAGTCGCGCAATGACTTCAACGACAACACCAATGATGAATGCGAACAGTGGTCTCGGGTTTATGCCAACCTCAAACGGGCCGGTTTCGACGAGTGGTGGTTTAGCTGGTGTGAATCAGGCGGGAAGCGCTTCGGGGGATATCACGATGGATCAGAACCAAACACCAATTTCCTCACCGTATAACCACCAAGGGACTCTCCCCCAGCCAGCGACATCGACCTCGTCGACCAGTGCCGGTGGTATCAACAGCGGGATGATATCACCGGGTATCCCGATTTCAAACAATCTGGCAGCACCACCCATGTCCAAGACGGCGTCTTCTCCCATCCCAGCCATTGGCACCGGTGTAGGCGGAAACACAACCCCCACAGCTCCTTCATCCGTACAGAGTGTCACCAATGCTGGTATGGGATCGGCCAACGCAGGGCAACAGCAACAGGCAGTTGAGTATCGTCAAATCAAGTGTTGTTTCAGTTTCACTATTCGGCGAGATCAGTGAGTTTTGCGTTTGGTGTTCGTCCTTCCTATGTTTTGGTTCCACGCACTCTAACCGTTGGTTCTGACAATCGTCTTCCCTCCTCTTTCCTCTCCCCTCTTTCCTCTCCCCTCTTTCCTCTGCCACACCGACGTCGTCTTTGCTTGAAATTTCCAGATGGGGTATCCCGATCGCACTTGTAGGCAACTGGATTCCTTCATGACGAACACATATCTACGTATTCTATGCCATGCGGACAACCTCGCCTTATAATGAGCCGTGCGCTCTGTGCGCTGCTCTATGAGTACAAAGGATGGATCGTGTCGCTCGCTGGACAGGCCAGAGACAGATCGACGTAGATTTCTGAGACGGTGATGTAGTTCGGCGGACGATGTCATTTAGCTCTGTATCCACCTTCTTTCCTTCTCATTTGTGGATCGGGTCCACTCGGTCCGTCATCTGCTACTTGCGTCGTTGTAACCGCCCCGGCATACGGCGTGCGGATGTATATCTCTCATCTTGCGGAAGGGAGGGAGACCTCCTCCACGATGGGACGCGATTGTGCGCGAGGACAGCCACATTCATTGCTTCCCCTTTCACTGCCTGCGGATCGCATCAAATACCACCACAGCGCTTTGGAGGTGTTATCAAAGACACGCAAAGGCGCGTTCTTGGGTCTGATGTTGCTCCCCTATTAGAGGAATGGACGCATCATGGGCGACACAGCGTGCTGCTCACCACCGGTCGGTAGGCCACGACTAATTCAGAAGTGTGTAGATGCGACTAAAATTTTTATGATGTAAATATCCCTTTACAATGCAAAACTTTTCTACGTGACCTCGCAGCCTTTCGCCCAACCCGCATATATGGTGTCACCTAGCAGATGAACACTACAGATATTCGAGTCCGACGGTGCCAACACCGATCGCCACCGCAAGCATTGTCCCAAATAATATCGGCGATCCTATTGGCCTGGTCACTGCGGCCGCACCGATCCCAACCCCCACGCCTTTTGCAGTCGAAATCTGGAAGATTTCAGGTTGCTTACGGTCTACCACGGTTTGCCAATCAGGAATGGCTACACCAGCCTTTTGACCGACAGGCGCGCACGACGATAATTTGCCACCCATTTCTTGTGCGTACCCATTGACACCAAACCCGGGTTCCAAGAAATTGACGGATTTGTACATGTTGTGCATACATCCAGTACATGGAGGCGTGCTGAAGAAGTCCTTGTAATAATCAGTGTTGGTCCCTTTGATCACGTCGGCTAGGAAGTTGGCAGAGTTTGTGAGTGGGGAGGTGGCGACTAATTGGCTGGCACAGTTGGCACTAGTACCGTTGCTGCAAAAAAGTCAGATAAAAGCGACGATGAAAGGAGATGTAGGAAGGAAAAGACCGACAGATCAGCAGCGCGGTCACCAGAACGGGTTGAAAGAGTTGGTCTCGAAAAACAGGCGGGTGATAACTTACAAAGTCACGCCGCAACCTAGTGTCCACAAGTTTGAGTAATCATTCAAGATCGCATTGAAAGTCGAGACAAGAAGGCTTTTGGAGTCCTGTTCACTGGAGCAAGCAGCTCCAATCGCCTTCTTCCATGTGTTCAGGACAGTGTCTGTACATTTTGTCACCGAACAAGTCTTGGCCAAATAGGTGTTGAATGTGTCTGCAAAGGTGCCATTTGTGGGTTGCGATACGAGTGTCTTGGAGAGGGAGTTCAGTCCGAGACAGGATCCAAGGGGAGAATTGGTTGCATTAGCGAGAGTGATCCAGCTAGAGGGGAAATCAACATGAACAATCCAGCAAACATGCCGTAGGGAATACAAAGAAGGCAGTGGGAAAGTGAGAAACGCCGGAAATCAGCTAAAGAGGTAATCAACAGGCGGAGAAAGAGGGGGAGCTCACCAGTCTTGTGAAGCAACACCACTCAGCTGGAGATATCGCATGAACTCAATGATTGAACCTGCAGTTGCTACTGATGTCGTCGCTTGTGCGGTCGATGTTGACGCCGTTGAGGCGGTATCGCTGTCCGCTCCGAACCATGCATTTACAGGTGACAGGAAAAGAGAGAGGATGGAGATCAGAATGACGGGAAAAGCGGTGAATAGTCGCATAGTGCGAAAGGTTGTTGTATTGACTTGGTGCGAAGCGGGGGGGGGGAGGTGTCACGAGTTAAAGGGGCAACGCTGAATAGGTACTTTGATGGGAACCTCGATGCAAACAGAGAACGGAGGAATTGGCAGGTGGATAAGGTAATACGTTCACCAGGAGGAGAGGTGTGCAGATGTTTTGAGGCGACCGGAATCCGACCACCTCTGCTCCCCATCCCTACACACAACTTTCAATGACAATCGCAGGAGCATCATATATGTAGTAATAGGAGGCTGATGAGCACACCAGTGAAATCGGTGTGGCACGTAGAAATGTTTCTCCTTGAGCCGGGGGTTTCCCACTGTAATGAGGGAGAAATTCATGAAAGGAGGTGGCGGGTATATTGCGCTCCCAGTTGAGTAACCTAACGGAGATAGTGTCACAGACACAAATGCAACGCACTCAAACCTGTACATACCCCCTGTCTATCTTAAGATGTGCGGCCTTGTTGTCATTGCAAATGGGGGCTCAGCAGCATACTCTGTTTTGGTCTTCTGAAACATGTCCTTGATATGCTGAAACGGTACTTCCAAATCGAACCCATCTTTGTCTCTGAACATCCTTGGAACTACTCCATCACCCTTCCCCCTGCAACCCCCTTCTTCCGGCGACCCCACTCCACCCTTCCTGCAATCAGTGAATCTGTGTTTTGTTATGCTCCTTTGTTGTTGCCCCATCACACTGTTGCTCAAGGACGCCGCACAATCTGGTTGTGGCGGTATTTAAGTCAAATGCGCTGCTCATGATTTAAGAACACATGATCCACATGGTTTGTCTAGAATGTTCTCAAGCTCAATTGCTAGCAGTATATCTCCTCACATTGGTGCTTATTTCGCTCCTAATTTGCATACACCTTGGCTCAACTTTCCAAAATGTCCCACAATGAGAAATCACGCTTTTCCAGCGGCTTTGTTGAAGGTGGCGTCCCAAAGCACCCAAGCCAGTCCCCTGCAAGTGATGGAAATGACGATGCCAGCACCATGCAATCCTTTCTCACAGCTTTATCTGTCCCAAAGCATGACCCAGGAGCGCCCTTGATAACGGATCTCTCACCTTCAGTGTCACTACCACCAACAGCTGACAATAGGATCATGCAACATCCCAGTTCTTATCGGATGGAGATGTCCAAAATTGCGCAAGTGAAGAAGGAGGGTAGTTTCGATGGAGGTGAAGAATGGAATGATGCTTACCGGCAAGCATTGGAATCATTGTCACAGATGAGAAGTAGGTGTTGGTTTGATAGCAAGCATGCTGCCGCCGCAACATCAAAGATGACAGAGCGTGATTGAGAAAATTGACCAAACTCCAACATCCATTGTAATAGACCTCTTGCAGGAGAACAACCAGAACCTGGAGGGGGATGTTGCCTTTGACAAGCTCCATAAGACGGTTCAGCAGGAGTTGCGGTGGCTTGAATCTGCGGGGCCTCAACTGGACGGACTTCCCCTAGGATCTTTAAGTGAGTTAAAATATTTAAATCATATAGCCTCAACAATCTCTTGACTGTTATTGTTTTGCCTCTCACCAGTTACTATACATGCACTTGTGAGGAAGGCATACCTTCAAGTGGAAGGCGCCTTGGAGGAGAAACCAGTTGAGATCGGACCACTGAAGCAAGCTCGAAAAATGTTGGAAACAGGTGAGTGCTCTAGATGAAATGAAATCTGAGTGTTGTGTATTGAAGATATAGGCAATGCAATGACTGCCTTGCCACAACACCACCAGGATTCATATACCTTGCCCAGACAGCACTACTGGAAGCACTGTTATTTCATTCGGAGATGGTATCTGCTGACCTGGCAGTTGTAACAGGAGGGCAATTGGACCTGCTCACATCTAGCTCCAAACGTGCAGAGATCTCTGAGTAAGTGGAAATGATATGTACCGGTGTCATCTATCCACAATGGGCATGAGCACTGACCTTGATACATTTATGGTTGTCCAAATGATTACAGATTTCAAAGAGCGCTGGGGACAATTGAGCAATCAATGAAAGATGTCCCAAATCAAGTGCTAATAGACCGACAAGCAAAGAGAGCATATAAAGCTATGAAACATGTACGGGACATGCTTAAAGATCTACTTGATAATTGGATGGCAACTAATGCAACCGCCTTGAGCGGCCGTCATCAGCACAACCACATAAGTCCTCATGGGCGGAAACATACTTCAAAGTTTGCTGAGAGCATTGCTCAAGCAACGCAAGGTCTGAAGAATATTCTGAAACCGCCTTCTGATGCACCACAGCCAGGCAGAGCTCCACTTTCAAAGCATGCAATTGACGGATCTGGTGTTCATTCTTCAGTTACAGCTTTTGCAGCAAACAGAGGACACACATCCCCTCCATCTCCAGATTCAGAGGAAGAGGAAGAGGAACCTGAACCTGAGCTGTACAATTATGATGGAATGGTGGTTACAACATCAGCAATGGAATTGCTGGAGCGTGAAGATGAAATTGAACGCCGAGGGGGATTGTTTGAAAGGGATGGTGTTGTGATGACAGCAAGTGCACTCAGTTTGCTGCAGGCTCAGGAGCGGATGGAGAGGATGGACTCTTCTGGCCAGGATTGGGGCCCAGACACCTGGGATGGAATCAGAGGCCAATACATTCCAAAATGGGTGTGTTCAGATGTTTATTTCAAGTCGTGTGTCATTTTGCTGATATGTCTGACTGTGATACCCTCACTTGATTCCAGGCAAAGAAGCTTGTGCCAGCAGACAAATGGCCACTGGTGGATGAGGAAGGAAAAGCACTCAAGGTTAGTCTCAGTCTCTCCAGCACCAAGACACCTATTTTCCAATTCTGAGGATATTACAGTATATTAACGGATTCTTCTTGTTCATAGCGTGAGGATGGTACTCGAGTGGAGGATTGGTTTGAAGTCAACCTTCAAGCGGTGGAAGCACGGAATCTTCTCAGGTATGGAATGGAAGGAGTGGTTGACCACCCATACTGAGCATGGTATAGTTATTGACCAGCACCAAAGATGGAACAAGATATTCATTCTCCCATTGATAAGCAGAGCCTATGATGTACGGCCCTGGCCCACATGTCCCTTTCCTGTGACCAGCCACCTAACAGAGCAGAAATAACATCTTGTGTACTATATGGATGCCTGCAAGACACACACCTTGTCTTAGGCTTCGGGCTGAAAGAGGGTAAGAGGCTGCGTGGGCTCGTGGAACGAGGCTACAAAGTTGACGGTCTTTCGACGAAGGTATGACTAGGCACCTCAAGAAGCATCATAACATCCAGATAGAAAGCGATCCGCGACCTTGGCTATTATTTCATGTTCATAGGAAAAGGGGGAGGGCTCGGTGGCATCATGAGCCTCCCACTTTTGCGACATGGAATAGCAACCTGTCCACCCCCCACTGAGTCGTGAGACTGATCCCGAGTGTCTCAACGCCGACGCCTTTCCCAACTCCACTGCGGCCGCCACTGCGACCCATGGGTACACTCAAGCAAGGAAGACCGGCCATCGATGCTGGTGTCGTTAAGATATCTCCTGCATATTCTTTGATTGTGCTCGACGACTCGGACGACGACGACAAAGCCGGGTCGAGAACAGGTGCGATGCCCAAAGCGGTCGGATGTACCAGGATATCGATTCCGTTCGAATGAGTTTCTGTCCCGTCACCGCAGCTCGGACGAGGTATCCTGAATACACGGGCATAATCGGCTCTTAAGCGTTCTCGAACCTCCAAAGCCCTTAGATACGAATTATCGAATGCTCCTTTTGTTAATGCGTGAGTCCCTGCGAGGATCCTCTTCTTGACTTCCGTTCCGAGTCCCCAGGTACGTGTCCGTTCTCTCAGGCTATATCGAGGACCATCCTGCTTTCTTCGAGCCGCGAGTTCCAACCACTCCTTTGCTGACTCCGTTTCTTCCTGTATTTCCGTTCTGGCTTCTCCTTGACGTTCGTGACCGCCGTACCAGCCTCCACCATATCTCGCGAGGTTCGAGCTAGCCTCAGCCGTGGCAAGGACGTAGTATGCCGGCAGGGAGAGCATCATGTGAGGTATGGAGACGGGGATCAAAGTGGCTCCGAGGGACTGGAGGTGGGTGAGGTACGGTCGGAGGTAGGCGTCGGTGAAGGTGTTCGGAGAGGATGTTTCCTGTAGTGTAGGATATGTCGAGATCGGCGGAGGTCGTAGTACTTTAGTGACTGTCAGAGGTAGCATATCGAAGCATTTTGGACTCACAATTGGTACACCTATCCGTACACCTTTTAGCCCATCTTTCCAACCCTCCAAAACCTTCTCTTCAATCTCCTTCGCCTTTTCTCTAATCTCCTTGCCGACGCACGTCGCATCCCTTTCATCTTCACCCGCGATCACTCCAAACACGCTCTCCACATCTTGTACCTTCCTGGCCATTATCCCGACGGTATCCAAGCTATCTGCATAACTAACGACTCCATACCGACTAATCCAACCATAACTCGGTTTATGGCCGACAATCCCACTGTAACTCGCAGGAAGACGTACCGAACCACCTGTATCCGTTCCGAGGGCTGCCCAGGTCAGACCAGATGAAACGACAGATGCACTTCCGCCTGATGAGCCACCCGGGGATCGAGATGCGTCCAGAGGGTTCAGGACCCTGGTGTTCCATTCGCTTGGGAGATGTGAGTTGGAGGATCCCATTCCGAATTCATCCATGTGGGTCTTTCCGACGAGAATGGGCCGCTGCGGGGAGCCATCTCCCATGCTCGAGGTCGTGGACCTTGACGTTGATGTAGCCTTTACTTGACCTCCTGAGAAGTCGACGTCGGTGCCAAATAACCTCTCCACAACAGTCGCACTGTATGGAGCCTCGTAATCTCTCAACATCCGCGATGAACAAGTCGTCTTCACACCTCGGACCATGAAGTTATCTTTGATTGCGATGAGTTTGCCTGCGAGGGGATGGGAGGAGGGAGAGAATGTTTGCGTTTGCGTTTGCGTTTGTGTTTGTGTTTGTGTTTCTGGATGTTGTTCTGCCGATGTCTGATTATGCGTCGTGAATGAAATTGATGGCGTAATATCCTGCGTCGCCGATCCCCATCCCTCAAAACTCGGATTCAACCACGTAAACGGATTAACATTCTTCCCATCCTCCTTTGCCTCGTAAATCTCCCCTAAACGCGAGCCAGGAGGCAGAAAAGGAGCTATATCTGGAAATCGTCGGAAACGATGTTCGTCGCTGTTGGGCTTGACAGTTTCCTTTTTCGAAGATTTCGGTGTTGTCGTAGCATGTGGTAGTGGGGATGAGGAGGAAGATGGCGAAGACTGGGAAGAAGATGCCAATCGAGATCCAGATCCAGATGGGGAATAATAACGACGACATTCCGTGCTCGCGGACGAACTTCTACATTCATGCGTCCGGTTCTCAGGGATGATCCCACAGCCTATCCGTGGGATTTGTCGTCTTCGCTGTCGTCTGACAAAAGGTAGCACCGAACCCGCCGATGAGGCAGTCATCTTCGTTGTGGACCGCGATAGAGCGGTCTTGGGTATTGGCATGTTTTTCTTGTTTGTTTTAGGCGAGATCGAAACGATGGTGGTATGATAGACTGTCGAAGTGTTGAAAGATCTTGTTGTCAATTGATTGTTATGGATACCTTTGATGTTTTAACTGATCTGAGTCCGATCTAATTTCCTCTGATATGATGTCGGGTTTCCGCCGAGAGCTTCTTCTTTCTCCTCCCTTCGTCGGCGGGAGTGTTCTCGATTCGTGCGTGTGTCCTCGAGGGGGGAGTTGTGTGGTCAGAAGCCAAGGAATTCTGCCAGCACCTGCGGCAAGAGATCGTTGATAATTATCGTGAGCGACGAGACCCAGACAGATTGGACCCATGGAGCCAGATAGTCAACCTCGAAGTTGCTCTATCTAGGTGCTCGCTGCCAGGTCGCGAACCTGAAACTGACCCTCCCCGAAACACGAATCACGGGAAATCCGAAATAAACTTGAGATTATGTCATCCGGACTGCGATCGCTGGGTTGGACGGGGGCGGAGCCGGTCATCTGCAGGTGTCAGGCCCCGAGCCTAGGGGCTCGTCTCCTAACCCTTTCTTTTTAAGGTTTCCAAGGTACCGCACCAAATCGCCTACACTCAACAACCCCTCCATCCCCTTTGTAGTCGCCTCACACCGCCAAACAAACGGCTCATGCCCCCCCCCCCCACTTGCCTGGTTTCCACAAGGTCCCAAAACCAATAGGACTTTGCCCCGCAAACACCTTGCACTCCCCACCGGCCCTTGCTCCCACAAGGTCCCCAAGCCAATGAGTGGCAAGAAAGAAGTCTTCACCAAAGTTTCCTCATTGACAAACCGTCTACAAGGCAACCCCTATGTAGTACTTATAGAGACCTCAAACCCATGACCTTGTAGCTTGACTTTGCCCGCCCTAACCCCTTAAGGGTTAGTCAAAGAAGTCAAGCTCATTGTTAATATTCATATCCTTTATCCTCTCTACCTCGCGGCCCCTAGCTCCCGCGCCTCGCTCCGAGGCCCAGATCCTAGTGACCCGCTCTCCCCCATCTGAGTTACCGTCAACTTTGCAGCCTTGCTCTCCGAGTCTACCACCTCGCTCATTCTCCCAGTCCAAAGCCTAACTCAGCTTGACTTTGCGCGCCTGAACCCCTTAAGGGTCAGTCAAAGAAGTCAAGCTCATTATTAATAATTCATACCCTTTTATCCTCCTTACCTCGCTGTCCCTAGTTGTCACGTGACGCGTTAACCTCACGCGATCAGCCCGCCCGGACAAGAGTGTGGGCTGGACTCACTTACTTGGGCCCAATTCTTCAGAGTTGTTGTAATGAATGTCATCCATCATGATTAACAACTTAGATGTAGAATATGGGCAGACCTACTATACATGAACATTGGTTGACATGGCGACAACTGGAAGATTCGAATAATGCAGCTATCAGCACGTGAAGTCAATCATCGTGTTTCGCAGATTGATCAAAGTGCGATAGTTATCTCAAACAAACCAGCAATCAATTATTAACACCCACTTCCTATGGCACATCAACATTTAACTCGAAATTCTCGAAATCTAATAACAGACCCTCTAACAGACGTTCACTCCTACTTACCCTCACGACTCCGCCAAAGAAAAATCCAACAATCATCCATCATGAGTGATCATACTATCGAACCTCGGACCGAGTCCCCCCTATCGGAACCTTCAGCGAACCAAATCGAACGAGAACGACAATCTCAAATGGCCGCTTTTGGACGAGATGAACAGCACCGAGGAGACAGAGATGATCAACGAGACGACGACCGTGACCCGGCGTCTCAGGCCAGCCAAGAAAACGGCACCACCCTCATGGATGTCATACGAGAAATACAGTCCGTCGGTATTCGCCTTGATGGCAGAATCGACAATTTGATGGCGCGAGTCGATCATATCGAAGCAGCAAGAGAAGATCCTAACAGGCAAGCCGAGATGCGCCAACAAGAGGAAGAAAGGGTACATACCGCAGCTTTTCAGGCTATGGAAGATACCTACCGAGCAGCTAACCTACCAATCCCTCCTGAGATTACGACCGCCATCCGAAATCAACGTGGCATCCCGTACGAACTCTACGTACCCCCCTCCGATCTCAGCCCAAATCGACGTTTCAGCCGACCCCCTGAATACGCATCATTGATGGCTCATATGCGCCACGCGACAAGCCCCGGTGGCGCGTTCCAGAACAGGTCTATCGATGCCAGAAGGGGATCAGAAATGACAGGAGGCAACACCAGAGACACCGTCGACACTGACAATAAAATGCTGAAACCACCCATGGTCAAAGCGTCAGACATCGGACATCTAGACCCTAAAGATAACTGCAATGGAATACTGTTCAAAGATGGCGTTTACTACTCCTCTGGAGCCTGGTGGGACAATGTCCAGATGATATGGGACAATGTCCAGATGATATACGCCACCTACACCGGACCATACATTAAACAATGGCAGTCCCAAATTCTGCAAATCCTGCCGTTCACTCTGGACAACAGAGCACGCTTGTGGTTTGACGCGCAAGACATGGTGACCAAATTACAAATGGCCCGATCACTTGAAGCGTACATCCCTCTGGTAGATGCCTTCCGTCCGTCAATTCAGGAAAGGGAAATGACGGCTAATCAGTATCGATGGAAACCGTTCGAGCAAGATCCCAGAGATTATGCCCTGAAAAAGATGGCATTCATTCGCGAGTTCATGCCCGGCGATACACCCAGAGAGCAAGCGCTAATGATGACGTTGGTCAGGGAAGGAATGAACAATCACTACGCAGCAAATGTGAACGCACACTTGCAAGCGAATCCGAGCCTTAAAGTCTTCTTCAAGCAACTGGATGTTCTACACAGTGATATGATAGACAGACAAAAACTCCTTGGGAACACCGGACACCACGCTCGACCGAAACCAACACCTGCTCACGTCGACGCCACTGTCGACACTAAACAAACGGCGGGAGGAACAGCGGGACGAAGGGCCACCCTTAAAGAGTCATACGACCCAACTAAAGTCAGCTTTGATCGCACAGTCAGTCCGCCGAAACGACAATACACCACGCCCTCTGGCGTCACCATGGATCTTAGAGTGCCCTGTGACATCTGTTCTCAACAACACTTTCGTTTCGAACATGACTACATTACCGCTTCTAAGGCAAAAGTACACTTCAGCGAACCTAATGCCCCAACCGAATTCAGTTTGTCTGATGATGACTTTGATCCAGGGGATTTTCAGTAAGCCTCCCGGATTCCTCAGACAACCCTGACCCGGGAGGGACGATAATCGAAGACCTTTTCGACCGAGACGAAAGAGACACAGCAAGCGACAGAGCAGATAATGGAGACATGGAGACCAACCTAATCGATCTGGACGATACTCAATGGGAACATACAGAGACAACAAACACAGTGTACCTGGCCGTTGGAGATGAGACCATTACCACGATCGACATGAAAAACATTCCCAACCGCAACCCCTCTACAAACACCGAAAATAATGTAACTTCCATCGCCTTCCCAGGCGATGTTCTAATTCTACATCCTCCCCAATCCCCCTTCACCGGCTACAAATTTCTAAATACGACACCAGTTGTATTCAGGTGCGATCTGCCAAACGACATTTCAATCCAAAAAGCCATCCTGGACACCGGGAGTAGCATGTCTCTCATCAGCCCAGAGATTTGCAAACAAGTGGATCCAACAGGACTGATGGGCAGAGTCCATATTCCGCCGATAGGCATACGAGGCCTAGGTCAACGACGTTCAGAAGGAGCAATCGCAATTCAAATAGCTATCAACAATTTCGTTATTGACACAGTACTCCACATAGTGGCTGGAGTGACCGACTTGCTCCTCGGAAACGACGTCCTTGGACCCCTCGGGTGTGTGGTCGACCTAAATCAAGGGGTCGCTTCCCTCACAATAGACGGACAATCCTACCCATTCAACATCGATCACAAAGAAAAAAAAGGTAAAATACCACTTAACACCGTCGCTATTCGGGCAGCAAGCGATAGATGTATACCACCACTATCCCAAATGCAAATTCCTATTGACAACCACCTGAAACACAACAGCACGCCATATCTCTTTGAGGGATATATCACAGGTCATGCAGATGACGATACACTCTTAATTCCAGCAAGGGGTGTAATCAATACATGCTCATCACACATCTTGCTTCTAAACGCCGGTCTTCAACCTGTACATGTGTACACAGGTATGAGACTCGGGGAAGCCTCTCCGATCCCAACAGGCATCTCAACCGAAGTGTATTGGATGGAAATAGCAGGTGCAGTACCAGCTCCCCCCATCCAGCCGTCGGCCAGAACGCTGTGGGCGGAAACACCAAAGCAATATACTCTCACAGCACTACCACACTCGTTGAAAGGCGAAGTGATTGATTACAAAGATGAAGAGGAACTACGGGCAGTAATTAACATGCCCATAGAACCTCGACTAATCAATGGCATCAGTTATGGCCCGGACGCCCCTCAACAAATAATTGACACTGTTAATGAGCACCTACAAGCGTTCTCCTTCAACGGTGCCCCTGGACATGTCCCCCCCGAGATCGTACAAGTCCGTATCGACGCTGATCCGTCATCGCTACGTCCTCACGGTCTGTGGCCAGTCGCGCCGGCCAAGCGGCTTGAGGAAGGTAAACAAGTCCAAGCTCTTCTAGACCAGGACGTCATTGAACCATCCACATCTCGTCTAGGATATCGTACAGTTCTGGTAAAACAAAAAGACAAAATCAGAATGTGTGTCGACTACAGAGATCTCAATGCGGTTACCACTTCTGATGCGTATCCGATGCAACGGGCAGATGATGTGTTTGATGCAATGGGTGGCAAGAAATGGTTTTCGTGCCTCGACGCAGCTCGAGGGTACCATCAATTTGAAATACACCCTTCTGACCGTTATAAAACCGCTTTTATTACACATCATGGTCTTTTTCAATATAAACGGATGCCGTTTGGACTCAAGAACGCACCCGCCATATTCCAACGGTTTATGGACGAACTTATTGGGGGCCTAAGGTGGAAATGCGCTTTGGTGTATATTGATGATGTCATCGTATACACAGATACGATCAACGACCACTGCAAAGCTCTACGTCACATACTGAGCCGTGCAATTGGATTCAACTTGCTGTTTGCGTCCAGCAAATGCCACTTTGGCTTCGACAGTCTCAAGGTGTTGGGCAGAATGATATCACCTGAAGGACTGGGAGTCATAGAGGACAAAACAGCCGCAGTCAGGGACATGCCCGATCCAAAGAACTTGGGAGAACTATGGACTCAAATGGGAATGCTAGGCTACTATCGACGCTGGATACCGAAATTCGCGCAACTGGCCACGCCTCTGACAGCCCTTACCAAAGGGTTCAAATACGAAAAAACCCCCGATGGTCGCTGGCAATTAAAAGGTCCCGACGGCTCATCCATATCAAAAATCAAAGCAGCGATATTGTTAAACCACAAGTGCAAACAAGCTTCGAAACACCTTAAACAACTAGTCTCACAACCGCCAATCCTAGTGTTTCCCGACTACTCGCGACCTTTCATCTTGTATACCGATGCCAGCTATGCGGGCTTCGGTGCGGTATTGACTCAAATACAAAGACGCAGGTCAGAGAATACACCGGCACAAAAACAACCACTGGTACTCCCAATGACACCGACAGCTTCATCGCCAATGATCAAAGCTCAACGAAACGATGATCGCCTAAAACATATCATACATCACTTAACCCACCCGGACGATTCTGATGAGTACTTCCTTGTTGACGATATTTTATGCACCAAACCAGGCGACCAACTGCTCGTTTGTGTACCTGACAGCCTCCTGCGTGACACCATCCACGATCACCACGATGCCAGGGCTCATCAGGGAGTTGAAAGAACATTGAAAGCAATCCAATTACGATACTGGTACCCCAATCTCGCGGAGGCGGTACAACAATACGTCAGCACCTGTCCCAGATGTCTCGCCAACAAAGCGATACGAGCAAGACCAGAAGGTGAAATCGTCACAATACGAGATATTCCGGCGATAGCGTTCCACACAATTTCAATGGACTTAATCGTTGGATTGCCTCGATCAGGACCTCAGCGTTTCGACTCCATCCTGGTCGTCGTTTGTATGTTCTCCAAAATGATCATCGCTATGCCGTGTCTCCACGAGCTATCAGCACCTAAAGCGGCAACACTATTTTTCAACAACGTTTCCAGGAGGGGTTTTCACCCGGCACAAATCATATCGGACAGAGGCTCCACCTGGCTCTCCAAATTCTGGACCACGCTCAACAAAGAGCTTAACACCAGATTATCCTACTCGGCACCATATCATCAACAAGCGGACCCAGTGGAAAGATACAACCAAACACTAGAGGTAGCGCTTCGATGTCTTTGTGATGGCGATACCAATTGGGCTTCAGTTATTACCCTATTGGAAATTGGCCTTAACAGTGTCCCTTCTACGGTCACCGGAATATGTCCCTTCGATTTGGTATATACTGCGCGTTCTGGTATAGAACCGCACTTGGCTTCCGCTCCTTTCCCATCAGCAATTGAGTTAATAAATACAGCAAAGAAAGTTATCGCGAACGCCCACAAATGTATGAGAGACGCCCAAGACACGCAAGCCAGATATTACAACAGACGACACACACCACCACGACAATGGTTGGAAGGTGATATGGCTATGATAGACTCAGACAAGCGACCCATTGGCACCAAACAAAAGCTGGATGATAGATTCGTCGGACCATTTTGAGTCAGCAAAGTACTCAGCTCGGTCGCAGTAATGCTTGACCTGCCTGAAACAATGCATCTACACCCAATATTCATCACAGCGCAACTCAAATATTGTGGTTCGGACGGAAACTTGGTAAACCCAGACGATGAGGCAACAGCAACGCCACCAAAATCCGAACTTCTGACAGCAGACCCAATAATCGATCAACCTACACACGGAACAAATGTGTCCGTCGCCCAACCTCCAGAACACATCGAACCCCGAAAATCGGCAAGGCTGGGAACAAAAGAGCGTTGGGTTTGGACTCGTGCCGAAATCATGATGGCGACCAACAAAATCGTGGATTTCGAATCGATGCCGAAACCGTCAACAAACGAAGAAGAGCGTGTCATCCTCTTCTACTCACGACAATTGGTTCCAGCAGAGATGAACTACCACATAACCGAGTTAGAATTGGATGCGCTCTGCACCGCCGTCTTACGATCACAAGTATATCTCGACGGCTCCGATTTTTTCGTTGTCACAGACCACCGTCCGCTGGTCACCATTCTATACAGCTCCAAAGAAACGATATACAATTCTCGAGTGGAACATTTCCGTATGCTACTTCAACCATTCCTCTCCCGAATGACAATAGTGTATAAACCTGGCAAATCTCACAGCAATGTCGACGCACTATCAAGATGTCCCATCCCATTCTTTTTGGGGACAGGTTCCGACAATGAAATCGATCAAATTCTCAAACTGACCGAAGCGAAAAATAACTAAACAAATTAACATATACGTGTCCCGCTGATGATAAGTTCCTGTGTTCTCAGATTCGACGACCGACTCCCTAAAAAAAAAAAAAAAAAAAAAAAAAAGGTTCCAGTGACTTGATATCTTTTCTAATTTCTGACTGATTCGGCGAGAGACCGCCTGGTCTTCTCAAGGGGGGCATGTCACGTGACGCGTTAACCTCACGCGATCAGCCCGCCCGGACAAGAGTGTGGGCTGGACTCACTTACTTGGGCCCAATTCTTCAGAGTTGTTGTAATGAATGTCATCCATCATGATTAACAACTTAGATGTAGAATATGGGCAGACCTACTATACATGAACATTGGTTGACACTAGTACCTGTGCCTCGCTCCCCCAACGCCCAGATCCTACTGACCTTTTCTCTTCTCCCTCTCCGAGTTACCGCCGACTTTGCAGCCTTGCTCTCCGAGTCTACAGCCTTGCTCATCCTCTCCAGTCCGAAGCCTTACAAGTGCGCATCACTCCTCCTGCTACCCCAGGCCAAAGCCTTACATTGGCAACTGGTCTATGTAGGGCTGTGATGTGGGGGGGAAAGCCCAACAATGCCACTTAAGTCTTCTAATGGTGCAATGGTGTAAACATCTGATGAGTTTCAGACCCTTACCCCAGCCACCCGCCTCCCCATTGTTTGAAAGGAGTGTTTTGATCAAACATGTTTGATATCTTAGCAAGGAGAATTGACAAAGGATCAATGAGGATGTGATATATGTGATTAGCAGTGTAAACATGATAAGCCTTGGTACATGACCAGCTTATATAAGATACAATGGCAAAGTGGTTCAGACAATGACTTAGAGCTTAACTCCTGTGTCATGATCTGCAAATACACTTCAATACATTTGATTGCCTTACAGCAGCCTTATTTTCATTCCTTACTCACTCACCATGATGATTGTCAAGAGATCACTGCCAACCTCTTCTATCCAACCTGGTGTCAATCATTTCTTTAATGCAAGAATTGTGCAGATCACAGACAAAGAGAGTGATACAATACCCATTGCACTGGACTATTCTGAGCCTACATCAAAAGTCCTTACACTTCCACATTCTTTGTCCGACCGATTGTCTCCTGAGTTACGGTTGAAGATTCAAGAAAACCGCCCAATGAGTGAGTGCAAAAGTTGTCCTCTTTCAGAAACCCTTTGTACTAAGTCCACCTGTCCCTTCCATTTCATAGTCATTGTGGTCTCTGTGGTTGTCTTCATCATCCTCTTGACAATCACTGGTTTGTTGATTTGGAAACGTAAGCAAAGGCGGAATGCCCCAAGGAAGCAGGTGGAAGAGGGGAGGCAACCACGGCAATCAAACGAAGCATCTCTCAACCAGGGCTTCCAGATTGCTCGCCCCACCCCTTACCCATCCAAGTTCATTGAGGATCCAAAAGACTTGTGAAGTGAGACCCCTATTAGACACAATATACCCTGACTGGCTGTCTACTCCCTCTTCCCTTATCACTCCTTGATGTACTCCGACACCTCTTCAATGCACTCTGACACCTCCCCAATGTACTCCAACACCTCCTCAATGTACTCCAACACTCCTCAATGTACTCTGACACTACACAATCTACCCTGTCACCCCCCAATTTATCCTCATCACCTCCTCAATGTACTCCAATGCCTCCTCAATGTACTCCAACACCTTGTGATGCACCTTCTCACCACATGACCTACCTCACTACCCCAAGACCTAGTTTGTAGACCTGTAGACACTCATGATTCTAAGACTATATATAGAAGGCTAGAGTTAATGATTGAACAAGACCGTCAAGTGTTCACTTCATCAACTCTCCTCACCAAATGGTTATTGAATTGTTTATACACTATCTTCACTTACCTGGCAACACAGAGCAGTTCATACTTTTCCTCAAGACTCACAACTAGATCAAATACCAACACTGAAGGACCGGAACATAATACCTTGTGAATAGCTCTCTTCTTCTCTTCTTTGATAGTGCAGCGCCCGCATTTCAGGGGATATGTTAGGCTTCGGACTGGGCGGATGAGCGAGGTTCGTAGGTTCAGGTGTACAACGGTGAAGTCGATGGCAACTCGGACAGAGAGGGCAAGGGGAGAGGTTAGTAGAGTCCGGAGAGCTTTGGGGAGCGAAGCGTGGAGACGACAAGTAGAGTAATGAAGGATATGAATATTAACGATGAGCTTGACTTCTTCGATCAATCCTTAAGGGGGAAGATCGTGCGAAGTCAAGCTGCGAGGTCATGGGTTCGGGACTACTATAAGTACTAATTCGGGGTTGGCTCGCCGAGAATAGGAGAGCCAACCTCAACTGAAGTTCTGTTCGTGGTCGAGTGTGAAAACTTC
>JANGFI010001668.1:0-23467 GCA_025758705.1 Goffeauzyma gilvescens
ACTCTCACTCTCACTCTCACTATCACTCTTCTCTTCGCTCCTTCGTCCGATCAGTCAAGTGCAGCAGAGAATAAAGTAGTCTGGGCAGACAACACCGCAGGCCAACAAGGAACACCGAGAAGGTTCTAGCAGGCGTAGGTAAAGGACGTTAGGGTTGCATAAATAGAGACGGGGTTGGTGTACGGCATGATTAGGGGGGTATGTCGTCGATAAGCTTCGAGGGAGGGCCATCGTGTAAGAGGCGAGGAGGCGGTGATCTCGAGAAACTCCTTCGTTCGGCTTCGCTGTCCACGTTGGGGAGGAGATGGACCGATCGACTTTCCGCATTTTGGCTTCTTGTGCGGGACTGGTGAAAAAGGGAGATGTCATGTATTTATAATGGTCACAACAAGGCTTGTCTCTCAATGTACGTTTTAGAAACAACGGCCTGCCAATTTGAACCCAACCCCGATTGAAAATAGCGCCAACAAAGAACAGACCGGAACAGAACAGGTCATTGTAAAGTAATCAACAGTCGAAAGAGTAACCCTCTCCACCGTCGATGCAGCCAAACACGGCCCATTCGTCTTGCCTGCTTGATGGCCAAACGGCAAAATTAGAAGCGGCCGAAGAGGTTTTTTTCTGTACAAATATGTCTGCTTATGCTAGTTTTCAATGAGAAAAGGTTTTACCCCTCGGTAACGTTCATTCATATAGCAGATGCAACCCTGTGAATGCCCCTTGAAGCTGCGATTTTGCCTTTCGGCCCCTACACGTATGATATCCCACTATCTCATATAACCGCGGCGGTTGTACCAAGGCTAAGGCTCAAAAAGATGACCGTCCTGGAGCAAAAAGAGATGTAATGTAGAGATAATTGTGGTATTTGCATTAGGCCAGTACAGTGCAGCTACAGCGGACGCCATTGCAAACCGGACGTAATTGCCGAGGCGAGGAAGTTGAGGCGTATAGCTTTTAGTCCTCGAGCGCGACAAAACACTTGCCATTTGTCTCCGTACACCTTGGAGATCTGGATACAGTGTTCTATTCTTTCTTTCTGTAATCGTAATACGCTCATCCCCCCCCCCCCCCCTAATCCCTCTTTTAGACATCTCTTGGGCCCGCTCCTTCCTTGAGGGCTCGCTTCACTCACCGCTCGCCCTCAGCCCTCTACATGATCACACAATCCTCCTTGACCGAGATGGCGTACATTGCTTTATCGACCGTTTTCTCGATTTTTTTCCAGTCACTACGACGTTGGATGAATTCGTAGATGCTGTCAACAATGTCGGTCGAGCAATGTCGGTCGTTAGCTTGTATTGGTCTACTGACAATCGTTTCCACGACCGATCCATTTAGAAATGAAGAACACCAACAACTCACTCTTCCGGACGGTACGTACCCCCATACCTAGTCGCATCTCGCACAATCGCGGCCAAATCTTTTGCATCTTCAACGATATAAACATGTCCGATCATCTTGAGGAAGGAGAAATCTTCGGTGATCCGTGGTTGTTTGAGAGAGGCTACAAAGTTGTAGTATGCGTTCAGGTCGGCTATCATCTGGAAACCGCCTTCGAGAGAGATTATTTGGCGTTTAATGTGTTTTTGTAGGATTCTAGAGATAAGTAGCGAGTGGAGTGGGGGAGGACCGAGTTAGCCTATCGTTGCTGCACTTCCCATACATGGAGCTAACTCGATCTACTCACGCTTGTAACCGAATTCCGACCTCTTGGAAAAACACCTCGAGAACTTCCTTACTGGTACTTCCTCGTAGTAAATTACAATGCATCTCAAGACATGCGATCGCCTCCTGGCATCCCTCTGTTGCACCCAATTCCATCGGATCGTCAGGCAGCGGATAGTATTCCCGGGCCTTCGTCTTGATTTGGATGATGTGTTCGACCTGTTGTTCGATTGGTACCGGCCGCAGGGTCAGCCATTTGTCCCAGCGAACGGCATTTCGAAAGTAAAGTTCAAGACATTGTGAATGTGGTTTAAACTCACCTGATTCATTAACACCTCAATACCCGCATTCAACCCTGCAGCCACGCTATCGTCCAACGTACCTTCAAACCTTTTCTTCTCCTGAATCGCCCCATTCAAAAAATCATTCTTGTCAATATACACTGCCAATTCTTTATCAAAATACACCTGTATCATCGACTGGATCGTATCACCAATATGTACCAACTCGAAGAACTGAAGAAGAGGCGCAACGCTAGTCGTCATAGCGTGTTCAGAGGGCTTATACGTCGACATTTGGCTAATCGCTTGTTTGAATCCAGGAGCAACATGGCGGTTTCCAACGGCCTGAAGTAGGAGAATGAAGATCTCTTCGATCGTTTCTCGTACTTTGAGACCGTATTGCCCTGGGTAGTCTTTGAATGTTTCGACTCGTTTAAGAGATTCACGATCGACTTGAATCAGCTCAAGAACAGTGTCGAGAGAGAGCATTAGTTGGAATTGATCGAAAGCGTCGCTGGTCGATTCGGTCGCCGCGTTCGCGCTTGCGATTGTGGGTGGTTCGTCTGCCTCGGGTTTGATAGCAATCTCCTCCTCGTTATCGACCTTGATGACATCAAGTTCAGCGACAACCGCTGCTTCGATCACATCCACTACCGTTTCCGTACCATTCGTTGTTTTTTCTTCCACAATCTTGGCCGTCGATGGCTGCATCCACTTCTGAGGGTTCAACATCGACAAACCCCCTACGACAGCTTGTCCACCTGAGACGACAGCATTAGCTCCATACGAGATCGTAGAGGGGACAATCGTCACTGGGAGGAGAAGAACGTTCTTGAATCCAGCGAGTACGTTCCTTTTCACTTGGTCGGGGTTGCTAGACGCCAGGAAGGCGGCCTCTCCACCACCAGAGCCTCGGGTGACGGTGGTACCGAGCTGTAGTGCATTGGGAAGTGGTTAGGAATTTCAGTCGAGGCCGACATGGGATATCTGGAGCACCCGGCACTATTGATCTCACCTTGCTTTCCCAAACCTTGGACGACTTCGCTAGGGTATCCTTAATCCACTCAGCTTCTTCCTCCAGGTACTCATCCATATTGCTCTCGAACATGCGGAAGCTACGGCGGGAAATCCAGTTAAGAGTTCAGTAAGAAAAAGTCGTCCAGGCGATGGAGAAACACTCTGCAGGGCGGCCGGACTCACAAACTCGCCTCCACGTCTCTTTTCACGACTTCCAACAATTCTACCTCTGAATTCGATGGAATAACCGACATGATCACGCCTACCAAACCCCAAGCCTGTACGAAAGACGCTGCACAGGCCGTGAGAAACAGACTTTGGGAGAGAAGTCGACATTGAGATAGAAGAGGGTTGATGTATTCGGCGATCTGTCAGAGTCAAGCAGGGGGCAATGAAATTTCAGGCATTTGTAAGCATTTCCCTATTCGTTTCGTCGACCCAAGCACGATGTCACGCCACGACCCACTCACAACATCACTTGCCAACCTCTCGGCGTATGCTTTCACAACACTGACGCCCGCTTGACCCGGGAAGATATTGATAGCTTCTTGACCGTCCACGAGGATACAACGTGTGATATATGCCATGAATTCATTCATTGGACTGAAGTCAAGTTGATGAATTGTACCTGCCGGATTTGAGATTTTTCTAGCAATCACATGAGACGCAGAGTTCGAGTTCAGTCAGTCGGATAGTCCCAGACGGTGCCGTGGCGGTGGGGTCCGTGGTGAACGGGAAGAAAGAAGAGATGATTGAGACGACTCACAATAAATTCTGCCCCGATTCCCATTTACTTCCCTCATAGAACACTTCTCTTTTCTCCACCCAGACTCTTCCCAACTCCCATTCAGCTGCATCGTCTCCTGCACCCGCGCTTGCTCCTCCTGCTCCAACTCTTGATCTCGACCCAAAACCAGCAAGGAGTGACCGACCTGTTCTCGAACCGCTATGCGTCTTGGTCGCTTGAAGTGTCTTCCAGACGATCCAAGAGGATTCAGCGGCGAGTTTCATGTGTTTTAACTCTGTTTCTGAACGGATTGCGTTTGCCGATGTCGCACTGAGTGAAGAGGACGCTCTACCAGCTGGGTTGGATGGACCCTTCTGCTGCTGAACACGAGACTCGGCATTCTCGAAAAACGATAAACAAATCGCTTCGAAACGATCACAAACTCCTCCAAGAACTTGTCTTAGCCAACCCCAGTCTTTAGTCGGCTGAATCGCATCACTAAGATACCTCAACAGAGCTTGTAGGGTCATGGCTTGATGCGACAGGACGTTGGCGCCACTGGTTGGGAAGAGGAGGGATAAGATCTGGGAGGGGGAGATCGTGGATGAAGATGTGTGTGTGTAGGAAGTCGGGTCGGAGGATGAGCCACCAGAAGATGAGGAAGAGGTTCGAAGGATACGGATGTATGGCAAAAGAGAAGAATGATGGGCTCGGAACGCGATGTAGGAGGGACATTGTTGGATCTTGCTGCTGGTACCCTTGTTGGGTACGATAGAATGTGTATATCCCGCTCCACCAGGTTTGAATGAGAAGCTATTTCGACTACGAGGAGAAATCGGGCTAGCTTGGATTGAGGCGTCATTGCTCGTCCCTGCCACTTGCGATTGTTCGAGCCCGTATCCATTCGCGCTAGTCTTCAGAGCAAAGAACCCGCTGGTCCGTGATCCAACGCCTGTGCTACTACTGCCCCTTCGTCGGTTTGGATGTGGATTCGAAGGGAGTGGGACATCAGCGGAATCTTCGAACTCGAGGTCCATGAGAGAAGTCTCCAAGGAGGGGATGTTGCTGGCGTTGCCATTCGCCGTTCCGTTTCCGTGGTCGGACATGTGATAACCAGCCGGGCCCGACGCAGATGCCGAAGCGGAGCCAGAGGAAGTAATAGCGACCTCTGAGAAATCTCCAAATTCATCGTCCTCTTCATTTTCACCATTGGCATTGAAGTCCTGCTTGCCTCTTGCTTCTGGGCGTTGAGAGGAGGAGATGGTTGTATGTGAGAAAGAAGTCCTGGATGATTGATGTTGATTTCGTTCGTGGCTTGGATGTGACGGAGGCGCGTCCCATGCCGACATTGATACCACTTCCGATTTTGGTTCTGCATGCCCCTCTTTCGTATTGCTATGACTGTCCCTGCCTGTTCCCCGCACATTCACATCAACTCCCGCAAGCACACATCTCCTCTCCCAACTCCTCTCTTCCCCCATCACAGCCCTCGCTAACGCACGACATGTTCTTGCATATGCCGGAACGTCGGAGAGAGCGAGCAAGCTGATGATTTGAGTGTGGGTTGAAAGAGGGAGGGGACCGATGAGAGGGTCGGGAGGTGTGAACTTGGAGGCATGGGAGGGGTGTGTGCGACTGGAGGAGCTTAAGAGGGTCGGTTGAAGAATGGAGGTGTTACCACCGCCGGAGAATGTGGAAGATTTATTGGAGGTTCGAGAAGGAACGTTAAAATGGGTGGCTAGTTGGATAGAAGAGGAGGGTTGTTTGCTACTGCTACTGCTCCGTGCGTTCACGTTTCCGTTCGCGTTCTTCGTTGTTGAAGAAGAGGAGCCCCACATGATGTGCGGTGCGGATTCTACAAGGATATCGGCATGAGATATGGGAAGAAAGTCGGATCTCGATTATCAGGGATAAAATATGAGAGTGGATGCGAGATAGGCAAGATATTTCATGGTGTCGCGATCAATCTCATCGATTTGGTTGAGAAGGCTTGATGGTGACGGCGATGGCGATTCATAAAAATGGAAAGCCTATGCTAATGCACAATGGACGATCGACAATGATGACAGATGACGCTGATGAAATTAGGCCAAAGCAAAGACCCTGCCTGGTGCTGTCGCCGATGATGTCGTGTGGTGGTGTGGGTGGTGGTTGTCTTTGCCTTGCTTGGAACCGCCCAACCGCCGACCGACCACTGTCTGCGTCCTCGCTTGGACGCCGGCCGCCTTTGTCGACGACACCTCGCGCCCGCGCAACGCGAGATATGGGGAAATAAATAAGACACCCGAAATATCACAGCCATGGGGAAATGAAACAGAATAATAATAATCACAAAATAGTATAAACGTAATAATAAAATACAATGAAATATATAAAATAATAATACAATAAAAAAAGAAAACACATAATAAATAAACCAACCTCACCAGCCGCGTCGTCCTCCTCGCCTTCGTCTTCATCCCAGGAGGATACAACCCAGAGATTGGGGGTTGTCAGGCTATAATCGGACACATCCTCATCAAAGCCTAGCCAGCTTTCAAATGACCACCATTCGAAAGACAGAGGGATCGAGGACTTCCTATCTTGTCATTCCTGATCAAAACACGTTGATGGACATTTGACAATCGAAACAATCTTGTCAGCATCAGCATCATCGGATAAACAAGGCATACATCGCATTCGGATCCTTCATTACGAAATCGATATGGCTCTCAATTGGGTTCAACAGGATCCTTCGTCAGGGAAAGGCAAGCTGGCTCCACTCGCTTTACCTGGTGAGTTCGGTGGTCGTTTGTCGTTATTCGTATTTTAGTGAATTTGGAGGGATAAACCATTCAATAGGGGAGAATGAAGAACCCAGGTCAGATGAGATGAGATCAGACCTCGAGAGCCTTAGTATCAGAGCCGTCCGTCGGATTCAGATCGGGTCATGAAAAAGACTGATCCGACTGTCACCTTTCTCTCTCTCTTTCGTTCCTTCCCTCTCCAGATGAACACTTCATCCTCCATACCCCGCTCGTCGATCTCACTCTTCTCGTCCCCGCAAGTTTGGAAGGACCCAAAAAGAAAGAGGAGGATATTCCTGGAGAGGTGTGGGTTAGTAAGCGGAGGGTGAGTGACGGTCGGCCTCCTTCTCATATTTCTTTTCTGTTCTTTTATTTCCTTTTCCTCTCTGTGTGTATTCTGTTGCTGTTCCTTTCTCTGTTTCTTCACGCGTTCCATCTCCACTCCTCCTTCGTTTCGTTTGTCGGTGTTGTCGGTGTATTCTCTTGTGTCTCCTCTGAAGGCCGATCTGGAGGGTTCTATGGCCGAAGACAGGCGATAGAAGGATGTCAACCACGCTAAAGTGCGGCGGTGAAAGTAGATCGTAGATTTTCAGGATGGCCTGGGATGTCTCAAGCATCTCTGCCTTTACTGTTTTCCCCCTCCTATCGAGCAAAATTCATGCAAATCGTCTATTTCCTTGTCGATTCCTCCCTTTTCTGACTCTTTCCACCTCCGTTCCACCTTTTCTAACTGACACAGCTAGTATTCATGGCCCACACCGGTGCGAACGGAAACGGGCCGACTAATGACCCGGCCGTTAAAGGACAGATAGGTTAGTTATCAAGGCGTTCGCTCGTCCTCGTCCTCTTCCTCGAACTTCCCTCCACCTAGGCTCTTCCGGAGATGATGCTGAATATAACCCTGTCTTATCTCTCCCTCCGCGTACAACCCGAATCGATGTGACGCATCCTATTCGTCCTCAATGCAACGCTCTCTCGACGATTTCATAACAAATTGCGAAATCCTCGTTCATTACCCGCCTCTTCTTCCACCTACCTAGCTTCTTTGAACCCCCAGCTAATTAAAGACCAGTCTGTGAAGTCGGTATCAATACCATGGGTGAGCCTACGCGTCTCCACCTTTATACCCCTCGTTTCATGATGACTGTGGCTGAAGCGACCTGCCCCGCCCTCCCTCCGGCTCGCAGGCCAAAGTCTCCACCCTCAGCTTCCAACAACCTCTTTTCTCAGCCAACCACCTCTTACTCCGCTTTCTCCCTGTCGTCGACGGCGGTTTCCCTCCCTCACTGCTTGATTCTTCCTCCCTATCCTCCACGAACGCTCTCGAAGTGAAACTCGTGTTCAAGGAGGCGAAAGTCCATGAGATATATAGGATGATGCACAAGTGCTGGACAGAGGCGAACCGTCCGAGAAACGAGGACGACGTGGAAGCGCTTCGTGAGTTTACTTGTCTGCATTTTGGCTCTTGTCTTGTTTGTTGGACCTGGTGATATCGGTTGTTGCTGTGTATGGATCTGTGTATGGAAGCTGATCCTCGCCTTATGGACAATCACCAGCGCTTTATACACCCGCAAACTAGGTATAAAGCAAATGTGACGTCGTGAAAGAAGAGCATTAGAGATCTATTATTGATTGGTAGTAACAAGGCATCGAAAACAGGCGAACTGTTGAAGACCCCTCTACCACCGATGGAGAAAGGAAGAAAAAGAAATTCAAAACAAAATCTAGCCATGCAAGGTCCCGCATTATAGCGACCATAAACAAAACACTTCCGCGCCATCTAGGGATACCAGCTCTCAAATTCGGGTCAGACACAATGGAGTTCTCCTCCGGCGTGTGTGTGACAACTTTCCGCCGCGGACGAAGTCGTCGAGGGAGGGGACGCCGACGTTGCGACTGGGGCAATAGCGAGGGTAGACGAGGCCGGAGCGACCGAAGACGCCTGGTCGTGGTCGTGGTCCTGACTGTGACCGTGACTATCAGGCGTAGAACCAATGCATGCAGCCCCACCTTTTGCGATCTCGACGGCATAGACGTGAGACGCAAAGTATTGGAGTGTATGGGTGTTATACGGAGCGAGAGAGGCGTTGTGGTGTGCGAGCTCGAGACATTCTTCGTACGAGTCGGCGTGGTGTGTGACGGAGTCGTCGGAGATGCCAGGGACGTGGTACATTCGGTGGCTGTTGCGAGCAGAACCGAGAGGGGGGGGAGGGGGAAGAAGAGGAGGGAAAAAGGCAGATACGATATCAGAAAAACCGAGCAGCATCCGTGGACACGGAAACAACCAAGACAAAGACGTTGGCAAGACGAATAGTACTGGCACGACCACTCACATCAAATCAGTAGACCAGTAGAACGAGGGTGAAGAATCGATAACGGTATAATTGTTCAGACAAAAGTATTCGTTGAAGTATCGATCGGTGTAGGATGCATCACAGATAACAGTCTCAGTTGTTGCGTTGGACCCTCGCCAGTGGCCTCGCCATCCTTCTTGGTGGCAATTCTATGTAATCACCGAACACAAGGATACGACAGAGTACGAAATGATAGAAATCATCAGCACGCATTCGATGGTAGGTCATGCGCACGTACATGATCTGCGTATTGGTTGAAAGAGAAAACGGGAACTCACACCATCGATGTCATCACATCGAAGAAGGACGCCCTCTTTGTTCCCAATCAGTAACCCGTCCCAAGCTCCGAGGACCGCTGGGTAATTCGCAGAATGGTTCCCGAAGTAGAGCTGGAAGACGCTATCATCCGGGCCATTGGTGGCAACGTATTCTTTTGCGAAGGACGCGAGTTCGTAGGTGTCTCTGAGGATGCCGATTGAGAAGGAAAGAAAAAGAATGTCAGCAACGAGACCGCCTCAGAAAATGTCAAGGGGTCTGAAAAATGAAACGCTTCACTCTGACTCACGCAAGCGCTTTCTCAAGGACTCGTCTTTGCGTCACGTTACAGCTCGAGTGGATCTGGATCTCTGGATTGTAGGGTTTAAGATCCCTTTTCTCAATCGGCGAAGCGATCACGATTCCCACGGCGAGAGAAGAGGCGAGGAAAGACGCGAACAACATGGTATAGGACGTAAGGATGTTGTGTGGATAGTATATTTTAGAAATTTATAGGATATGTTGCAAGGAGTTGGAAGAAGAGCGTCGGATATCTTGTATGTTGGATGTTGAATATTTGAGAAGTGAATCGCAATGCAAAGATGTGGATGACTTTTTCTATCTACAGGCTTTATCGATCCTTATATGTGTTTTCGAAACAGAGGCAGTCGACGAGGGATTATTCCACCTCCATCTCCCTAACTTGGTCGCCGGGTCCAGAAATTCCATCATTCCTACCTTTTTGGAGACTTGCGTTCTGCTCTTCTTTCATCCTTGCTGCCTACCGGCTCCAGATCGTGACCTCGGGATGTAGGCAATATGGGTCATACTTCTGGGGTTGCGTGGGGATCGAGGGACCAGCACAGTCACCATCAGTGAAGCCAAAAGCGTCCAGTCATGATCAACAGGAGGATGTGTACATGGTTTCAAAATCCACGAGTTGAAAGACGAACGTGGAAAAAGACACCGATTCAAGAGCCAAGCACAGTCATGTAGCAATTCAATCCGATCCGAGGACAAGCTCACGACTGGCTGCTGTAAATCGTCCGAAAAAAAAACGGGTAGTGTCAGGCAACGCGAGTGAAGAGACCGGCGGTCCTAAGCAGTAGATGAGAAGCATGCATGGTCTTGTGATGTCCATCAATGTCATTCAAAATCCGATAATTATCGTTTAGAAAATGGGGTGCAGCGGGGAATAATGACTGGGCTTGGCATGACCGTCGAGTCCTCGTTATCGAAGGGATGGTGGTTGCGACTGGGCTTTTGGGCATCCCATCCCATCCCATCCATCCCGCTCTATTTTCGAAACGGCGATGACTGGGCGCGGCGGCGGGCGGAGACAAACGCGCCTTTTGGCGAAGTGGGAGGCGGGGGTAGTCAGGTCTGGCCAGTTATATCTCGCCTCATTCTATTGGCAAGTTGTCTAGCGGCAGCCAAACACCCCTCCTGGCGTTAGAGGATCGAGTTGGCATTGTCTGATAATGTGGATGGCCATTTAAGCTCAAGTTTCCTACAATTGAATCGAAACGGACAATTGCCAAGAGCATGGAAAACCAGTAGGGAAGGTTTATCGCTGGGTAAAAGGAGAGCGCTTTTTGTTCACGACTGCTCGTTGATGGGAGGAAGTGGTCCATCATCCTGCAATCGGATATGTATGCACATGTACGCTTCAAATCGTTTTCAATTCTATCTTTGTTCCCTTCTGAAATTGAAAAGATAGATATACCGAAGAGATATCTGAGATACTGCGTGAAGATTAAATCCACCGGTAAACTTCCAATCAGTCGTGCCCTGCTTTGACCATCATTCCAGCCAAACCCTACCTACCATTAAACCGAACAACAAGGTAAATCGCCAATTTTAATATAAACATCGATAGCATCCACCACCTTTTAACCCAGAAGACGTCCAACACAGCGCCATGACTTTCATCCCTCATCTCAAAGCGGTCTCTGCCGCGCTCCTCCTTTTCGCGATTCTTCCTGCCACATCCGCACAATTCGCACCGACAACAGCAGCAGCTGTCTCGGCGGCTCCTAGTCCGACGAACTCGTTTGGATGTCGACTCGGTGAGTGTTTTTCCGGATATTTGATGTGTTCCTTTCATGAAAATCGACATTGCAACTCTCACCACGCTAATTGCTCACATTTACTGACACAAGTTTGTGCCGTGTTTGCGATACGTGTATGCATGGGTTCTTAGTAGATGGTACTTGGGCATGTGCGGGAGCACGTACAGCGATCACAGGTGTAAGTTCTACTTCCCCAGAGGCTCTAGCTACGACAACGACACCAACAACAACGAGTGTCGAAGCCGCTCCTAGTCCGGTTGAGAGTGAAGGGTGCGTTATACGTGAGTCTGCTTGTCCAATGTGTCCTTCTCATTCCCAAGAGCATCTCTCCACATACTCATCATACACAAACCCACCAACAACTCGCAGACGATGACCACTGGGACTGTGATTCCCTGAAAAGCGACATCGCATCTTCGATCTCTGGGTCTGGTACTCAAACGGCGCTCGGTATCGCACCATCCCCGACAGAGTCCGGTGGATGTACATTACGTGAGTCCAATGGAAGGGGATCGTTAGGCGTTTTGTGACGTTCGCTTGGGACTGACATATCTACTTATTACCACTGCGCCACCGGCATTCTTGACATTAAAAGATGATGATCATTGGCATTGCGGTGGAGCTAAAACGGAGGAATCAGCAGGACACATACATTCAGAAGATTCCGCGGCAGAAAGTAGCAGCAGTAGTGGAGGCGGAGATTGTATCGTACACGGTGAGTCCAAGACGGGGGATAAACCTGTGCCTCCTCGACGCTGGCGTGCGAAGGGGAAAAATGTTCAAGTGACTGATTCGACTGAACTTGACTCGTTTTTGGCGTCATGTGATAGTCGGACATACCCATGGAGATTGTTCAGCAGAACAGCTCGGTCAATGTGGATCCATCGCACTCGGAGATGTGAGTATTTCTAGCCTGCTGAGTTCCGTGACACGAGCGGCCGTCTAGTATATCAAAACTGATTCTCTCATCCTGTTCATTGACATCGTCGTAGTACAACACTGGTCTTCACATCGGCGCGATCTTCATCGTCCTCGTGACGTCCGGTATTGGGATCATGCTCCCGTTGATCGCTGGTTTCGTAAAGAAGAGCAAGAGCAGAAACAAGGATAGGGATGAGAACGAGGAAAATTGTCGGGGAGGATGTGGGCTGGATGCACCTGAAATCGCAGATGTTTCGAGCAGTAACTCGAAAGAAAGCGAGCGATCTAGATTCTGGGATACCACATTTTTCATCTTTAAACACTTCGGGACGGGGATTATTCTCTCGACTGCATTTATCGTAAGTGGCCCTGGCTTGTTGATGATCGCGAATATGTCAGATGGCAGGCGAACGCGACACCTTGCTGACGTTTTGAACCCACACCACACCACACCACACCTTCTTACCCGCTTACCCCATTCCCCCCTTCCAGCATCTTCTATTCCACGGCTTCGTCATGTTTGCAAACGAATGCGTCGGTCACCTCGTCTTCGAGGCAACTGCACCCGCTATCTCACTCGCCGCATTCTTCCTAACATTCCTTTTCGATTTCTTCGGCGCTCGTTGGGCTGAGAGACATGACCATCACGAAGTCTCTCGTTCGGGATCCGGGTCAGGCGCAGCCGAGGAGACGGTCGTGGATGGTGGCGAAAAGCGGATCGAGTCTTCGCCGATACCATCATCTCGATCTCCATCATTGTCACCGGAGTCCTCGAACCTGGCTCAGGCGGAACACGGAGTGCATGGAGGACACTACCTTTTGCCACGGGATCAACACTGGCAGGTTCTCATCCTTGAAGCTGGTATTATTTTCCACTCGTGAGTCGACCAAAGCATCCATCTTGAGACTCACTCCTGCACGAAGACACCCGTTAACCCCACCTCGATTTCCTCAGCATCATGATCGGCGTCACATTGGGTGCAGGTGGCGGTGAAGGATGGACAACTTTATTGATCGTCATCGTCTTCCACCAGTTCTTTGAAGGTCTTGCGTGAGTTCCCCCTACCTCCCTCAGATAGTCGTGGCGGATGAGAACTGACAGTTGTTTCTTCTTTCTCTTGTTCTTTGCCGTTGTGGTAATTCGTGCACAGTCTCGGAGCGCGTATCAGCCTGCTCCATTTCCAATCAAACAAGCGACCCCTCTCCATGGCTCTTGCATTCACCGTGAGTGGTGTATTGTCATTCAACAACACGTTCTCACTCATTGATCCGTCCTCTTTTTTGCCTCTTACCCCTTTTCGTTCATCTGATTCAGTTGATCACCCCCGTCGGCATCGCCATCGGCGTAGGGGTCCATAGCTCTTTCTCAGCAACGGGTAAAACCCCTCTTCTTGCTGTCGGGATCTTGAACGCGATCTCTGCTGGAATATTGGTGAGTCCGTCCGTGTGACCGAGAACGAAGATAAGGAAAGAGATGAGGAAGAAGGCAGGAAGGGGGAGAACAATGGAAAAGCAGTCTCGAGGCTAAACACGAAATCTCACTCCCACCCTTGCCAAACTCACTCGCTCGCTTTACCCGACTCGCTTCGCACCGCCAGCTCTACTCCGCCGCACAACTCCTCATGATCGACTTCACCTCCGGCTCTCTTCGTCGAGCCTCAAGCAGTCGAATCGCAGTCGCTCTTGTCTCCCTCTTCCTCGGGATGATCGCCATGTCTGTTCTTGGGAAGTAAGTCCATGTTGAGGAGTGAAGGGACGAATAAGAAGAAGATGACGACAAGGTGGCTGATACCCTATTCTTTTTTCTTTTTTCAACCTTACCTTTCCTGTTTATCCGTTTCGGCTAATAGCTGGGCTTGATCAGAACACTTCGTGAATTTGCGTGGTAGGAAGGCAGCTAGATGCGGCCAGATGTAGATTTTGACAAGGATGGAAATACTATTTTTTAGCACCCTTTCGCGATCTTTGACGACGACCCGGATAAAGTGGTTGTTTGTATCGTATCTATCCTATATTCTACTTGTGATGGTCGTCTACCCCATCGAACTTGTCCTAGCATGCATAGTCCGCCCTCAGAACCGTTATCCTATCATGGTCGAACCAATCTCGCCCAAGGGAAGGGGACTCCTGTACAACTCTAGACAAACAGAGAGAGCCAAGATGTGTTAGGCTGTACGTATGTTTTTGAATGTTGCCTCTGAACCGTTGAATCGTTCGAGACCGACTGAATACAAGTTTATATAGACTGGTTGCCTCCAACTTCCCCAAAAAGGCCGGCGAGGGATGGGGGGGGGGCCGGGGGGTGAACGGGGTGGGGGTGTCTGAGCGCGCGCGCGTCCCAGGCTATTCAAACGCGTCGTCGCTCCAGTCTTCCCCCCGCCCCCCCCGTCCCCCCCCCCACCCCTTGTCGTCATCGTCGATCGTCATCAACCATCAACGATCTCATCATCTCATCATCGACTGGATTGTACAATCGGTTAGCGCACTGACATACATTCCATCAGCAAGCAAGGGATTATTCACAAGGTTGAAACCCTCGTCGTTCCAGTCATACGTGACAAAAATCAACACAGTCATCAATCCACCTAGCCCTACGATCCTTCGAACCCGGCCCCCCCTTCCTCCTCCTCCTCTCCTCGATCGTTCCTCGATTCGACCACCATATCGCATTCGCCAGTCTCTCATTCATCTTCACATCCCATTGAACCGGCACCAAACCCAGAACCACAACGATTAATTTCATTAGACATACACCATGCCACGGAGACGAGCTGCATCCATCGTTTCTCATGCATCGACAAGGATCGAGGAAAGTGATCTCGATGATGATGATGAGGATCATGGACACGGCCATGATCAGGAACACGATCACGATCACGATCACGATGACGATCACGCACACAGCCCGAGTGGTAGAACAACTAAAGGAGATCGAACGTCGACAAGAGCGCTGAGAAAAAATGCATCTTCGTCTACCACTGCATCTACGCACAACACACGGTCCAAGGATAAACAACCCCCTGACTCAGAAGAAGAGCCCGAAGTTGAGGAGATGATCGAGCCGACGCCGTCTGCTCCTTCTGGAAGGGGGAATCATGTGAACAGGGATGGTGATGGTGATGGGAATGGGATTGGGAATGGACTAAATAGCGCGAGTCAAAGACCACCGGCTAGTCAGGTTGTTGCGGATGATGACGATGCGAGGTAAGTTGATAATAACTTCTTGTTTGTATTTGAGGAAATCCAATGTCCGATTGGGGTCTTTGAATCTACCGAGGGGGTCGTGGATCGTGCTTAGTCCGAACATGGGCTGGGAACGCGGGATGAAAACAAGTGCTGTCAAATAGACTGTCAAGCACCTCATGGGTGACACACGCGGATCAGAGAACCCAGCAAATGCTGATAAGACGGACGCCTTGCTCAAACATTCTTCTTTTTCTCTTCCTTTTCTCTTGCCCCCTCATAGCACCTTCCGTATCCTTCTCGCAACAGACAACCACATCGGCTACGCCGAACGAGACCCAATACGAGGTCAAGATTCCCTCAACACGTTCCGAGAGATCCTCTCCATCGCCCGCGCGCAGAACGTCGACTTTGTTCTCCTCGCCGGTGATCTGTTCCACGAGAATAGACCGAGTCGAGAGTGTATGACGGCGGTGATGGGCATGTTGAGAGAGTTTGCGATGGGTGATAAGCCGGTTCAGGTGGAATTGTTGAGTGATCCGATGGAGGGGCATGCTGCTGGTTTCAGGTGGGTCGGATACGTCCCTTTGTGCTTCTTCCCTCCTTGCTAAATTACCAAAAACGAACCCGTCTTGACAGCTTCCCTGCTGTCAACTACGAAGACCCAAACTTGAACATCGCTATCCCCGTATTCTCCATTCACGGCAATCACGACGATCCTCAAGGTACCGGTCCATCCGGTGCCCTCTGCGCTCTCGACACACTCTCCGTCGCAGGCGTCATCAACTACTTCGGGAAAGTCCACCTGGCAGCCGACGAAGATGCAGGAGACCCGACGAGTGATGGCATTCAGATCAAACCGGTGTTGCTGCAGAAAGGGGCGACTCGGTTGGCTATGTATGGGATAGGGAATGTGAGGGATACAAGGATGCACTATGAGTTGAGGAGTAATCGAGTCAGGATGTTTCAGCCTGCTGAAGATGAAGATGAGGAGAATAGGTTTTTTAATTTGCTTTTGATACATCAGAATCGGTAGGTGCTTCTTTTGAGCTTCCATTCGCTCTTATTCGGGCAATCAATGAACCAATCCCGTTGTATGCAATGCTAATATACGCTCGCAGGGTCAAACACGGTCCGCAAAACTCAGTCCCCGAGGGAATGTTCGACGACAGTGTCGATCTCGTCATCTGGGGTCACGAGCACGACTGTCGGATCGATCCCGAACCAGTCGCTGGGAAAAGATACTACATAACCCAACCAGGATCATCTGTCGCCACGAGTTTAGCGCATGGGGAAGCAATCCAGAAGAAAGTCGGATTGTTATCCATCCAGAGGGATAGATTCAATATCGAGCCGATCGTGCTGAAGACCGTGAGGCCGTTCAAGATTGGAGAGGTGGTTCTCGCAGAAGAGGCAGAGGATCCAGAGAGTGGGTTGGACCTGCAGCAGAGAGATACAGTGACTGCGTTTTTGAAGGCGAAGGTGAGTTGTGTTCTTGCCCGGGCCCAGTCAGCTGTCGTCGTTTGGAGCAGCTACGCAGTTACTGATTCTGCCTTCTCGCGCAGGTGGAGGAACTCATCAAGGAGGCAGAAGAGGAATGGGCCGAGCAGCAGCACGACGCCGGAGAAAAGATGATGTTACCACTTATTCGTTTGAAGGTAAGGAGACTTTACGCCATCGAGCCTCTGACGCGTACAGCTGATTCTGAGATTCCCCTGTTCCAGGTGGAAACCTCATCCGTGAAAGAACTCATGAACGCTCCTCGATTCGGTCAACAATTCTCCGGAAGGATCGCGAATCCCAAGGATGTCTTGCAGTACTACCGAAAGAAAGTTACGATTACCAAAAGTGAGTTTTATACCGTACAGCCGGCATTTGTCACCAAGTCGCAATCTGACCCCGATCGCGTTATGGCATTCACAGAAGACAAGGTCAAAGCGGATGCGCCCGATTTTGAAGAAACCGGCGCTGATGATGGCCTGATCGGAGAGTTTGGCTCGGAAGGTGTCTCTAAAATACGAATGAACGAACTCGTCAATGAGTATCTCAAGGCGCAGAACCTAGCTGTTTTGGAGAGTGGGATGATGGAGGACGCGCTTCATCGTTATATCGACAAGGATGATACCGATGCGATCAGGGAGTGAGTTGGCTCCGATGTGTGATAGCGACGTCGGAAGTGTGCACACAACCGCTTACAAGCACATCGTCATCTTTCGCAGTTTCGTCAAGGATACTCTCAACCACCACGTCAACGCCGACAAAGCGAAATACGCTGCAGGAGAACTCGACGTTGACAACCCTGAGGCTCTCAAGGCTCATTTCGCTCGATCCAACGACGACTTCGCGGCCAGCTACGATGGCGCGTCTCGGCCAAAAGGACCGAAAGGGAAGGGCAAGAAAAAGAAGTCGTCTGCTGCGAGCGATGATAGCATGCTGTCGGACGATGATATGATGGAAGTCGAGGAGTCAGATGCGACGTCTCAGACTTCGAAGAGGGGAAAGAAGAAGACGGCGTCGGCGTCGGCTTCAAAGAGTAGAGCCAAGAAGGCGTCGACACCGCTGGTGAGTCAGCTTGGACTTCTTGTTGCCTCAAGAGACACCTCCATTGACACCCCCCTTATGTGATAGTTTGACGACGGCGGCGACGACGACGAAGATGAAAATGAGGAGGAAGAGTTTGTACCTAGAGCGCAGCGTGGCAAACCGTCGACAGCAACCAAGGGAGCACCGGCGAAAAAAGTCACCCGGATGGGCCGAAATGGGCCCAAGCAGAGTCAGCTGAGGTGAGTTCCCGTTAATGTAATGTTGTTTGCACTGTGCTAATGATATTTGGTTGAGACAGCTTCGCTCCGAGTCAGAGCCTTTCTGGGAAAGTAGGAAGAGCCCCCGTAAAGAGCATCGCAACTGTTAGTCCGTCCTCTCCTCTTCGTTTCGTACTTTCGTCCTCTCGTCTTCTCTCCTCCTGCTCTTTTCGTTTTGACATGCTAATTCACGTTGTGCGTAGATCGACATCAGTGACGACAGTGATTGAGAGGTTCTTGCCGAGCGACATGCCTGTCCGAGAAATTTAAGAATTTCGAAACGAAGACGACAATCAGTATTCCATTTTGCCATATGGATGCAATTAATTATGCATGCAGAACGCGAATGGATTGAGAACTCAGAACGAGACAGAACGAGCGACCCAGACATATTGCTTATGTTAATGTCATGCCCAATGTCTATTCCACTCTATTTCCCCATCGTCACTTCGTTTTCTTGGCTCGAACTCCAGGGCAGACAAGCGGATGTAACATTGAATTCAATGAACGAACGAACGAACAAATGAATGTCGGCGATGCGAATGGAGGGCGTTGGATCCGGATTGAAACGGATACTGGCAAAGGTGCATGCGCGCCTGTTCCCAGCGTGGGACCGACCGGATTGTCTCGAGAAGATCTTGAATGTGAAAAATAAAGGACATGTCAGTCAGTCATACATACAGAGCGTTTACTTGTCGCTCTTGTTAGATTTGATGGAAGAGAATAGGCTGGGAGACTCACGACACATCTACATCACCAAAGCACTGCACATCAAACTGAGGACGATCAAGATTCCCATTGTCGCCTTGGGGCCGTATAACGCACTCGACGTTGGGAGACCGGTCCATCTGGCCGCGTTCCAATTGTTGGCTTCCACACATTGATGAATGATCGACGATTCCTTTATGTCCTTAAGATATTTTGGTCTTTGCTGAGAGGGAACTTTGGAATCATAACAATCGCTGAAGGCCTTTGACTGGGAACCGCTATTGTGAGATCGTTCCATTTGCGGCTTGACAGCAGGTTTGCTGGACGGTCACATTCGAAGCAATACATGCCTCTTACGTGATCAAAGAGTTAGTGTCGTTGTTGGGGACGTTCGGAATTGGAAGGGAACCGTTCCAGGAGGCAAAAGGGGAGTATCGCCAGACGGTTTCATCGTTCACAGTGATAGAAGAACCCTTCCAAATAGTCCCGTTCGTGGCTGTCCTGGATTGAAGACCGTTCATGATGCGATTGGATTGTTGGGACTCGGACCAGGAATTGTAGATGACCTCGTACTGAAGCGTTTGAGCAGATTGATGAAGACGAGAATGAGTGAGCAAAAATGAATCACGCCGATGAGTAGTAACTAGGTCGAGATGTCAGAAAAGAGAAGAAGCAATGTTTCTGGCTCTGGACTCGTTTCCTTCCTCCGCAACCAACCCGGTCCCCACCTCCTTGCCCGGCCTGACCCGTTCCGCAAAACGACAAGACCAGCAGCTGATATTGCATGTATTGCCGCCTGCCTGCCTTGTCGAGGATCAAATGCAAAGGAAGCATGTGCCACTGCCTCGGTACGAGACGACGACGACCAGTGCGCGAAGAAACATCAACGACTCTAGGTCTCATGTAGTCCTATTTCGGAGTGGAGTTGTTTTGGTCGTTCGTTCTCCTACCACTGAAACCTTTTTATCGTCCTTTTCTTGCACGAAAACCTTGGGTCCAGCGGGGACAAGGCGTTCCTAGCCGTGCCTCACTCGGCGTTTCTCTCAATGGGAAAACTTGGAGCGTAAATTTGGTATTGAGGATCAAGAGATGACTTGCGCGTCCCGTGAGTTAAGGGTGGTGGCTCTCTGAGAGGCGAAGGTCGAGGGGCGAGAGGCGAGAGGCGAGAGGAGTGGGCCGATGATAAAGAGACCCCAACCTCTATCCTCAGATGATCTGTGATATTGTATAAGTGGAATTCCATGCATAATGCGATAAATATCGATGATGAGCCATTTACGGAGTTCAAGAATAGGGACATTTCATATTCAGACGAGGTGGTTTTTTTTGAGATTTTGATTGCAGCGGTTGGATTTACTTCTTTTCCATGTCCCGACTGCGTTATTTCAGATTATTACATACTTGTTATTATGGAGAGAAACCCTATTATGAAAGAATGTCGAGCATTCACACTGTAGAGCGGGATCGGAGGGGAATCGAATCGGATCGGAGGCAAGAGTGAGAAAAACGCTTACATGCCAGTGAACATGGGGTTCTTGACGAGAGAGGAGAAGGGGACGTCGATGATGGCGGGACCTGCGATCGTGTTGGTGTAATCAACCATGGATGTGTTGCAGGACGATGATACGACGGCGTACGATATGCCTTGGAATCCATTGGGGAACTCGGCGGTGCAGTCATTCCCGATGGGAAGAGCAAGAACGTTAAGGCCGGAGTAGACGATCAAGCAGGACTCTGCCGTCGCTGTCATATCCCCACGCTTCTCTTCGGCCCTCTTGGTCATCTTGGCCGGGCACTGATCGCCATAGACAAGGCTAATGTTCTGACCGGAATGGTCGCCGTTGGTGATGTCGAGAGTCAAGGAAGGGAAAGCGGTGAACGGGAGAGCGGCGTTCGAGGCGGGGCAGCCAACGATGAAACCAGCAGCAATCGAGTAGACATCCGAGAAGTCGAGTGGGGTATCGAAAGCTCCCGACCAAGGTTCGTTGTTCTGTACGGACGACGAGAGCCAGGACTGGTGTCGGGCCTCGGTAGTGAGGATAGCGCCGGCAGCTGTGACATACGCCTTATCTTGGATGTAAGAAGCAGCACCAAGGTAAGCAGAGGTACCGACGTTCTCGATTAGGGTTGCGAGAGCAACAAAGGACTTGGGGTCCGTGTAAGGGAACGTGTAGTTGCAAGGTGTGACGGCGTCCTTGCCGAGTGCTCCAGCGAGGAATTCGACGTGTGTCGATTCATGAGCGGCGATCTGCTCGATTCGTCCTCGGACCCAGTTAGGGAAACCGGCATCTGTGAACGCTTGAGCGTCGAACTTGTCAAGGGCATCATGGTAGAAGAAGTTCTCCAGATGCTCGAGGGTGACTAAGGTAGGAATTATGGCGCCATGTCAGATCATATGATTCGCGTAATAGAACGGGGCAAAGAAAAGAAAGGAGACTTACGGGCGTACTGGAGGATGGTGGTATCGGTGATCGATGGTTCAACACTTCGCTTTACAGCGGGGAGAGCGACGGCGACGCCAGCAGCGGCGGCGGAAGCGATGGCAAGAGTGGAAAGTTTCATGGCTGTCGAGGTTGAAATGTAAGGTAAAAGGCAAGTATTAGGAAAGGACAGGAAAGGGATTGAATGGAAAGAAGGCGAGGGTGAATGCGAAGAGGATTGGTCTGAAGGAGATGAGACGGAAGGACTCAACGGGAAAAAGAAAACGGGTCTTTTGTTTGAGCAGTGTTACATGTCTATATTTATACTACAATCTGGGGACGAAGCCGTATAAGGTGTGTTGGCTGGCCGGCCAGGCTCGACTTGTCCCTCCTTGAAGGAACACTGCGTGCGGCGTTCAAGGAGGTCAGGAGGACATCCCCTCCCCATGCAATGTCGTTCAGTTCATCTCGAGTGGAGTGAGTGGAGTGGAGTCTCGGCGAAAGGAAAGTGGTCGTCGTCACACACAACAGACGGCAGACCGCAGATGGCACGACGATGTGAACGAACACTTGCTTGTGCTTGAGTTCGTGAGATATCGCCAGGGGCAGGGGCAGGGGCAGGGGACAGGAAGGCCGCAAGGAAACAGCGACATCGTACAACCAAAAGGCCTGTGCGAATTATCCGACATTGTAAGATAGTTTGATATATCGGTTGTCTCAGGGGTCCATATCCCGGGGCCAACAACACCACCTTCATCCGCCAAGCAGTCATTTAGTCGTTCGCCGAGTCCAGTAGAGTCGAACGATGGTGACGGCGCGTAAGGTATGGTATTAAGGTAAGGAGGGGTAACGGGCGTTCAACGGCCGAGCCGAGCTCACGAGATTCCCGGAACGAACATTCCAGGGCGGAAGCACAGCAGACAGACACTAAGGAATTGATAGGATTCATCGAGTGCGGCTGTGGTCCAAGAAACAAGGGAGGAAAGCGTTTTGCACTGAAAAAGGGGTGGGGGGGGAGGACGAGCCGTCGTGGGACCCTGGACGGATGTCAGATGTTTGTTTCGAATGGACCCTTCGCTTCGCTTCGACACACACACACACAATGTTGAAAAGTGGGTGAGAACTTGATTAATAGTTTAATTAGCCCCCCGCTCGATCGACAATGTCCAATTTCAAACACCGGAATTTGCTAATCGGCGGGTTCGATGGGAAGGTGGCAAAATGTATTCACCCCAATCCAAAAGGCAGGGCATGATGCACAGGGGATGGCTTTTCCTTTTCGCACAACAACAAGGGCAGACCAGACGCACCGTGCTCCCCAAGGGAAAGCGAAGGAAGTGTGGAACGATTCCGAGGGATAAATAAAAGTATGGATTTAATTAATTTAAAGTCCCGCAGCGCATCCGGGGGAGTGGACCAGATTCTTTCAAACATCGTAGAAACAGTTGCAACACTGTTCTTGTTGTCCGATCGGCAGAGAAAAGTCAGTGTGCCTCCGTTAAAGACAGCCGTCCAGCACGCCTGTTGACATGACGACACCCGGACTAAACTATTATTAGCCATCACTTCCCCATGAGGGGCACCACACAGATCGAGATCGAGATCGAGATCCGACTGGATCTGCTCGTATGCCGTAAGTCGTAAGTTTAAGTTGCAAGTTGTAAGTTGTAAAGTTGTAAGTTGGTAAGTTGTAAGTCGTCAGTTACCAGTCCTGAGTCGTAAGGTGGACAAACCGGGGACTCGGGCGGGGGCAAAAGCAAAATCAATTAAACTACAAGTACCAGTACCAAGTCAGAGTAAAGATTACTGTACAGTCGCAGGGCGACGCGTCATTCACTTAGTGTCTTGTCTCGCGGTGGAGCCGGGGGGTTGCAGCACCAGCGCCGTGGTTGGTGTTTGGGCCTTGCCCCACGCCCAAAAGCAGAAACACGAGATCGGGAAAAAGGGGAGGTGTGTCAAGGTTTGAATGCGAGTTCGTTTCGGGGTTAGGATCAGCAGCAGCCAGCAGTGAGTTCAGAATGGATAGGTGGATGGGTGAGCGGATGAATGGGTGAATGGGTGAATGAGTTGGAATGCCAGTTTGTTATGACCGCTTCGAAGATTACATAAGAAAAACAATTGCTTGAGCTAGCGTGGAATTGGACAAAATTCCGCGCGTGTTTTGGGCGTCGGTAAGCAAGATTGAAGAGTGGATAGAAAGAAAGAAAGAAAAAAAAGAGTGTGACAGTCGGGTGGTGATAATATCAAGCAACTGAATGGGGTTGGGGGGTTGGGGGG
>JANGFI010001669.1:0-23514 GCA_025758705.1 Goffeauzyma gilvescens
GGGGGGGGGGGGGGGGAAAGAGAGGTGAGGGATGGGGGGGGGGGGAAAAAGGGGAGAAAAGAGGGGGGGGGGGGGGGGGGGGGGGGGGGGGGGGAACGAGCGAGTGTGCAGAGTTCAGTGAAGTGAGAGCTGCGAGAGAGAGTCAGAGCGGGAACAGGGTTAGCGAGCCAGCGCGGTGGTACGGGGAAGAAGAGGTGGTGATGTAGATGCTCTGTTGGTTGACGTGGAGGATATCCCCGCAAGGTAGTGGGCGCGATGGTGGAGACCAAGGCAAGATCTTAACGAAGAGCTCTCAGCGAAGGCGACGGTGGACGGCGGACGGCGGACGGTCGGATGTGTGTGGGTCGTGTCTTGCTGGTTAATTGGGTCTTTGCTGCGATGGGCGCCATTACGACGAACGCCGAGACGCTGCAAGACGAAAGAATAAGGAAAGAGAGACCTTTTCTATTCTAGTATGGGATTCTGTCTCGCTGGCCTTGCGAAGAAATGGGAAAGGTTACACGGTGAAGAAGAAGAACAGGAGCAGATGTAGGACGTGGTGGTGGTGTTGTTATCGTGCAAAGGAGACTTAGGGAAGAGCAAGAGTCATGGTTGTTGACGAATTTTGACCCGGAAAGCTAACAAACTCCTTCTTTTCGACCGATTCTTCTTCTTCTCTCAACATCTACTCGCAACCCTCACCTCACTCGCTGTGCTCGCCGTTCTCACCTTACTCGCCTCGTTTGCCGCCTTTCAGTCCTCGGTGCTTCCGGCGATCTCGCCAAGAAGAAGACCTTCCCCGCCTTGTTCGGCCTCTACTTGCAAGGTCACCTCCCAGCCGACTTGGCCATCGTCGGCTACGCTCGATCCAAGCTCAGCGAGGAAGACTTTGCTGACCGATTGACCGGTCACATCAAGCGACCTGCCAAGGACGCTTCCGAAGCTGACCGAAAGAAGTTTGATGAAAAGTTGAAAAAATTCCAAGAAATTTCCACCTACGTCGCTGGAGCGTACGACAAGGATGATGGTTTCCAGGCGTTGACCAAAGAGATGGAGAGGATCGAGAGTGCTCGTGGCGATAACAGCAAGCCAGGACCGAACCGAATCTTCTACATGGCCCTCCCGCCTTCCGTCTTCACCGTCGTCGCGGCAGGACTTCGTAAAAACAGTTACTCTGAGAAGGGTGTGAATCGAATCGTGATCGAGAAGCCGTTCGGAAAGGACCTCGAGTCCTGTCGAGAGATGATGTCGGCTCTTTCGAAAGAATGGAAGGAGGATGAGACTTACCGAATCGACCACTACCTCGGTAAAGAAATGGTTAAGAACATGCTTCTTCTCCGATTCGGTAACCTCTTCCTCGAGAGCTCGTTCAACAAGAACTTTATCAGTAACGTTCAGATCACCTTCAAGGAGCCATTTGGCACCGAAGGTCGAGGTGGTTACTTTGACGAATTCGGAATCATCCGTGACGTCTGCCAGAACCATCTCCTCCAGACACTCTCAATCCTTACCATGGAACGACCGGTCTCGTTCTCAGCCGAGGACGTCCGAGATGAGAAAGTCAAGGTTCTCCGAGCGATCCCGCCGATCGCGCAAAAGGATGTTCTGCTCGGCCAGTACGTCGGAGCGAACGGCAAGCCCGGTTACTTGGAAGATGACACAGTCCCCAAGGGATCCACTTGCCCGACTTTCGCCGCAATGACTCTGTGGATCAACAACCCTCGATGGGAAGGTGTCCCCTTCATCATGAAGGCCGGAAAGGCGTTGAACGAGGCCAAGGTGGAGATCCGAATTCAGTACAAGGACGTCACATCCGGCATCTTCAACCATATCGCTCGAAACGAGCTCGTCATTCGAATCCAACCGGACGAGGCAGTCTACATGAAATTGAACACCAAGACCCCCGGATTGGTTACACGAGCTATCCCTACCGAACTCGACTTGACCTACAAGAAACGTTTCCAGGACGCCTCGATCCCAGAAGCTTACGAGTCACTCATCCTCGACGCTTTCAAGGGTGACCACTCCAACTTTGTTCGAAACGACGAACTCGACGTCGCATGGAAGATCTTCACTCCGTTATTGCACTGGATTGAAGGTAAGGACGGAACTCCGCCCAAGCCTGAGCCGTACCCATACGGTTCCCGAGGTCCCAAAGACCTTCAGGCCTTCATCGAGCGTTACGGTTACCAGCGATCGAACGAGGGATAGTGAGTAATCTGTAGCCTTGTCTGAAAGCACGCCCCCCTAAATAAAACGATGGGAATCGTGTACTGTCCCGATATTGTATGCTGATCTCTCGAATTTCCAACCCCTTCTTCCTTCTTAGCTCCTGGCCCCAGACCAACATGAACAGCAACCTTTAATTCGCACCGTATCCGGTTCAGTCCATGCCTGAACATCGCCAACTAATGATGGATCTTACATCCAGAGACTGTGAAAGCGGTAAGGGTCCAAAGAGAAATATATGGATAGGGAAGGGAGGCAAGAGAAGATGGGCCAAACAAATAAAAAGAAAATTACGCGTGAGCCTTTGAATGAGCAATGTTGATGATGATAATCAATTAATGTTCAGATCCGAGATAAATTATTGAAGAAAAGACGTGCAGCAGAGGACGAACGGTGAAGATTTGGCTTTGGTCCGTACGAGTAATCCCTGCTCTCCGATCAATGACCACTGTCCAAGACGATTGAGAAATATAAACCATGACCATGAAACCGCGACGAGAGGTCCCGTCCCGTGTTTCGGCGGCCGCGCGTCGATTCGATTGCTCATCTTGAAATATCCGGGGCCTTCTGAAAGGAAGGAGGTGGGGGGGGGGTTCATTTATTGAAATTGAAAAGGAATCTCTGTGATCTTTCACCACAGTATATGAATGCCGCCACCCTAATGGTTTATTGTTCAATCTACCATCAGTCTGATCCAACATCCAAACTTCGTCATCACTTCGCTCATTCACTAAAGACACAGGATCGCCCAACCATGTCCTGCCAGGACGACCTCACTACGGCTGATTTAGCATCTGGCGTGGTCTCTACCGCCGTCCTTGAACGTGTTTCAGCTGGCAGCGGAAGGGACGAGAATCTCTGGGGTTATGTTGACCACAACAAGTGAGGCTTGAGTTCATTCCTATCTATTTAACCTCTTTTGCCGTCTTTACTCATCCTTTTGTGCGAGAACAGTATCTCGGGTGTCAACTTGGCCGACCCGGAATCGGCCGCCAAGATCGTCAAGACTTGGGATGACCGGCACGACATGGAAATCTACTGCGATTCTGGGGTAGATGATCAGGTGAGCTTTCTTCAACAGACGAACGAAGACCTTTGAGAGAATTGAACTTGATTCTATCCCGTCCACCAATTCGCTGGCAGATGATCATTCACATTCCCTTCATCCACTCCCTCCGACTCCGCTCCTTACTTCTCCTTCCTCCCCACCCGACTGATTCCTCCCGTCCAAAACGTATCCGCCTGTATACCAACCTTCCCCATCCGCCTTCATTCAGCGACATCGAAGCCATGAAGCCGACTCAAGAAATAGATATCGCGCAGAGTCCCAATAGCTGGCAAGCGATCCAGCCGACGGGGCCAGGAGGAGGCGAGAGGGATCAAGGCGGTCGAAGGGAGGTAGAAGATTGGCCACTCAAGGTGCAGAAGATGGCGAGCGTGTGGAGTCTGACTCTGATGATCTCGGATTCGGAAGGTGGAGACAAATCAAGATTATATTATTTAGGATTCAAGGTGAGTGATATGCTGTTGGTGGATTTCCAATGTCACGTCTCGGCGATGTACCGGTAGTTTACTTTGACTCTTTGCTAATTCATCCTACATCTACCTCTCCCTCCAGGGCGAATCAAGAGCACCAAGAAAGTCAGAGACCGATCAAGGAGAAGTTCCGGCCGCCAACGCTGCCGACGCACCTGTGCAACCGCTGGCGGAGAAGAAGGGTGCAGGTCAAACCACAATTCGTTGATGAGCAAGCAATGCATGGATTGTTGCTCATACCACAACCTCCAACCGCCTGTCTCTTGGATTGTATTATGTTGTATGGATTATTGTATCATGAAATATGGTTGTTAGGATACATCTATCTCTTGAGGGACCCAGCTACAGCCTTTCTGAGCTCCCGAATCTCTGGGCCATCCTCTTCCACAGCAGATCCGACAGCGTTTCGGGTGCTATCAAGGGTCGACTGCGAAATACTTGCGACCTTCTCCTGATGTCGCTTCATGGCCTTCAACACGCTCTTAGCCGCCGAATGATCCTTCTTCCGGATCAAAGTCGTGGCCACACCGAGATAAGCTCGATTCAAGTCGGGTTGTCCCGCCTGCAACCGTTTGAAAAACCCTTCGACCTCGACTGGGTTAGCCAATTGACTGGGTCCTGGTGCCACCGAATTACGAATCTTGGCCAACGTCATCCAAACCCGCTTCATGTTCTTCTCTTGCGCCCATGCAGTGGCTAGAGCAGCATGGCCTTGGACGCCAATGTCGATATCGGATGAGTTCAAACGATCCGCGAGATCTTGGGCGGCTTGGGCGTTAATTTGTCGAGCACAGACTTTGATGAAGACGAGATGGGTCAGAACGTCAGGTTGTACGCTTGGGGGAAGCGATTTCGACCTGTCCATCAAGTTCTTGTGGATTGCCCAAAGTTGATCTAGGTTCAAATTAGTTATTTGGCGCAAGATCGACGGAAGAATGCCAGTGACGACTTGCTTGGATGGGTAGATCGTCGGTGACAACTGAGGTGATGCACGGATTCCGACATCGGGTAAACCGATCCAACGGAATCGATCAGCAAATAGTTGGACGGCCTCTTTGTGCTGATGTCGTGCTTGGAATCGCACGATCTGGACGAGCCACCAGTAGGACGCGGTTTTGTCGCTCTGCCAAAACGAGTCGGAAGAAGTGGGACTGACCCGCTGCTTGCGACGAGATGGGTTTTCGGGGGCGGCAGCGGCGACGAATCGGGCTTGTAGTCGTTGAATGAGCGAATGGCGTCGAAGCTGCTCTAAAGCATCCAATACCTCAACCATATGACTTGTCGGCTGGCGCATGCCTGCATGAGCCGCCTGCAAGATCATCCGCTTGACGTTTGTTCCCTTTTCCGTCAGGACATTCCTCTTGCTATCCTTCGACTTGTACTTGTCCAGCATCTTTTTCCCTTCCTCACCTACCTCCAGATCAGTATTCATCACATCTTTCAAGGTCTTCTTGCCTCCCTCCCAGCTTTTACCGACCTCTGCGAACTGACGTTCATTAGTCAACGCATGAATCATCTGAGCCTTTGTGCGATCTGACCATTCCACGCCGATATTTAAACCGGATTCGAAAATCGACTTTCCATCCTGGATATGACCGGCGTCTAATACTGTTCGCAGGTGTAAATTCCTCCAAAACTTGGCTTGATTCACGATCGCCTTCTTTCGCCCGTTAAGGTATCTTGCACGAGCAGTTCGACCGTGGGGAAGCATGTGCTGACGAGGGGATGCTCGGAAAAGAGTGATCAGATCCGTGATGAGTGCGAAAGAATCAGCTGGCGGGAGGATGAATGTCAGATGTCGGAAGAGTGTTGGAATGAGAACGGGGACGAATGCCTTCTTGGCTGAGAGAAGAAGTAGAGAACGTATGAAATCAATGTCGGTCGGGTTGTGAGGTGAACCATACGATTCGATCACGATTGAGACAAGTGGTTCAAGTTGTCGTCCAACCGCGGATGGAATATGCTCGCTCGCTGAGAAAGAGTGCCAATGCCTGAGCCATTGTAGAGCTTGCTCCTTTGCTTCTTCTTTCTTCTTCAACGTCGTCAATCTACTTTCACCTCCTGCTGCTCCTCCCAATCCCTGCGTATACATCCCTGCACCTTTCCGAAGTACATCAATCGCCGTCTCCAAGTAGACTCGATGAAACGTGATTCTTGTACGAGCTTGTACAAGCTCATCTCTTAACCTTCGAGCAGCATCATAGTCGCCTTGTTGTAGAAGGTGAACTATGATATCACTTTGACTCGGTCTCGATAGTCTTTTATCGCGTTTATGAGTCGTGTTTGGTTTGAATTGCGGTGGGTTCAGAGATCTCGGCTGCGGTTCGTTTGCCAAGGACGCCGTCGAGTCTTCCATAATACTTTGAGTCGTTGTCTTTCTTTCTGCCAAGTTGAATTTCCGAGAAACATCATAATTTGCCCCGTCGCTTCTGGAACGTATAGCCAGTCGATTATGCTTGTAAAGCGCTTGGATGACCTGTTTCCTCTGTTTCACGGGATCCTCCCGCTTCTTTACTCCTTCCCCACTTTCTCGTTCGTGGCTAACATCGGAATGCGGTAGAAGTGATGGCCATGGAGGAGTGATAGCACGGTATTTCTTCCGAGTTAGGATCACACGCTTGTATTCGTCCGTTAAAGGTTCGTAAATGTCTTGGTAATGCGGAGGTGTGGATGAAGAGGCATCGTGGAAGAGAGAGTCTTCGGATGTGTCGAAAGGTTGACTGTGGGACGGGTCTTTGTCGGTAGTCGCATCTGCGGGTTTGTCGTTACTGCTGCTTGGGTGCAGAGTTGCATGAAGTGACGGGGAGGGCACAGTGGACGAGGGTGCAGACGTGTCCAAAGAAGAAGAAGACGGTGGTGGTTGTGGTGTCACAGTCGTTGCATAAGCGGAGGACGAATATGGGCGAGGGGCGAGTCTAGAGATTAAATGAGTATCAGGACGCCTAGTTCGACTCCGAGTGAACAAGACAAGTGTTTGGTCCTGATCTTGATGATGAAGCTGTTGAGCTGGATGGCGTGTAGATGTATATAGACTCGGGTGTATTAGCTGTCGTCCGGCGGTAAGCAGGAGCGGCCGTTGTGTCATTTCTCTGACTGGTAGGGCCAGACGTGTCATCCAGATAGGGTCGACAACGGTGCAGATAAGGAAAACAGGACTGGTCTGAGCTGAGCAGCATCATAATAGGACAAGCAGTTGATAAATACCACCAACCATTTAATTGAGTTTTAAATCAACCTCATTTTTCGTCGTTGTCCAATCCTCCCTCCCCCGCTCCCCCGTTCCATTGTCAGAATCCAAAAAGGGCCAGGGGGCGCACAAAATGGGCGGATGGCAGGAAAGGCGGGCTTGAGGGGAGGGACGAGGGGGGGGAGGGGGGGGTTAACAAACGCGGACATAACAAACATTTGTAGATGTCCGCCTCACCCCACCCCTTTCAACTGGTCGCCGCGCTTCGTTACCTGGTGTCATAGTCATCAGTCGGCGCCAACACCTCCAGCCTCTGGACCCCATACCTAGCGTTCCGTCATCGCTCCGCTTTCTTCTCCCTTGGGATCCATCCATTCTCATATCCCATCATCTGCGGCTAAGACTCACATGAAAGTCGCAAGTCCCAGCTCAAAGACGACACAAGTCAGTGCCAGTCCGACTCAATTCAATTCCATACTATTCCCGCACTTCGTCGCAAGGCCTATTCCGTCACCTTTGTTCGACACACAACCCTGATTCGGCTCAACCACGACACGTCGATCCGGACGTATTCCCCACCCACCACCTTCAAGAGCTTGCTTGGATCAGATCTGAAAAGTAACGCGGGCAGTTCTCAGAATAAAAAGGGTGAAAAGGCAGGGACGTTCTGGGAACTAGCAGTAAGGAAACGAGGGTGATTTTATCCGAAGCGTCGTTACATTAATAGGCAAGGATTTAAGCAAGATGGCTTTCTCCCTCGGAACAATCCTTTACGTTGCACTTCTGTTGACGAATGCGATCGCGATCCTAAGTGAGGAGAGGTTCTTGGCGAAGAGTGAGTTTCTCTTTTTAACAAATAATATGGCGGTATTACGTTTTCTGTCCCCATATCTCTGTCGCCCTCGACCTTCTTTCATTGCTCTCAATTCCCGTTCATAACCCCATACTGATGTCTCATCCATGTCTCCGACGCTTCTCACCCCCATCATACTTCATTTCTCCCCGACCCACCACACTTCGAACTCCGTATCACCGTATCGACCTATGCTCTCGAACACAAAAACAACCCCCCACTCTCAGTCGGGTGGTCCACTCTATCATCGATCCACGCAGCTTCCTCCGCCAACTCCGGATTCGGGACCGTCCCGAATGCTTACGATGGACCGGGTGGATCCAGCTCGGGAGGAGGAGTAGGTGGCGAGGGACCGGGAGTGAAGACTAGGTTGATTAATTTGATTGCGGCCGTTAGGACGTTGATGCGGAGTGAGTCGATTGCGCTTCGGAACTGCCTTCGCTTTGATACCGCCTCCGCCTCCGCCCCCATTCCCTGTCTCCTGTTTCAAGAGCAAGAGAGGGGAGCTTCATTGGGGGGAGGGCAGTCTCTCCGCGTCGACGATTTTCACTGCCTAGTCCTCGGTCAACAAAAACTGATCAACTTTTCATTCGTCCCTTCCGCCTCCCCACTTACCCTTAACGTTCATCATCAAATAAACAACCTCTCTACCTACCTCTGTACTGAATTTATCTTTTTCCTTACGCCCTATTTCTCTCTGCTCGACTTTGACTGAACAAACTACGACACGAAACCCAACATCAACAGTACCGCTCATCGTGGCGAATGTAGTCATGTGAGTTTTCTAATCTGCTCATTCTCCGTCGGTTCTTCCTTTTTTTGTCTTGTCTCGCAAGGCAACTTGCAATTTGCAGACTTGTCGACGGAACAGCAGCGTGTCATGAGAAAGTGATCATACACAATAACGAAGAGAATTGATTGTTAGGAGTCACCTATTCCACGTCGAGTTTTGGGTGGTTGTCTGAGACGCTAAATTGACTTTATCTAATCATCTCTCTATCTCTATATCGCTCTTTCCTCTTTCTCTTTCCTCTTTCCTCTGTCCACTTTTCTCTCTCTCCATTTCACACCACCTCCGCCTGTCCTTGCAAAAATCAACCAAACCCCAAACACAGTATCCTGTACGAACTGATCCTCGGATAAAGGGAATTCTTGGACCTCAAGAGACACACAAAGGGGAGCCACTTCGAGGCGGAGATAGATATGACTAGCCGGACTGTGGATTTACGGATGGATAGAAGGACCTTGTTCTGAAATGGGAATGATATTATGGTGATATGACTTCTTTGACCGGTACACATATATGAAATTGGTTTCCCTCATGCGAGATCCAAGTGAAGTGAGAGATTCGAGATGCGAGAGATGATTAGAGATTCCAGGTTCTTGTCCAGACAGTTAAGCAAGCTTGTGCCGTCTCTGGAAGAGTTTCAGATGAAGCAGCGAGGGTGGGTGTACGGTCTTCGAAGTTAGTAAGAGTGCGCGCGAGGCGGAGAGGAATATAGCTTAGCTGCGACTGCTTGGACCGCGGCTTCGACTATTGACGCGTGAAATCCCCCCCCCCCCCCCCCTTCTCTCTCTCTCTCTCCCCTGATTGATTCGTCGAAAATGAATGGCGATGCGGTGCGGTTGCACACACATAGGTAGGACGGGAAATTCGTCAACGAATCGTCTCAAGTTTGTAGAAACCTAGAAATACTATCTATCTTTTACACATGTTTCGGTTTCGATTCACCAGAATATGACTGTTATAGAGTCGGTAACTGAATTTCTGTGCCACTTTATGCATGGTATCACGCCCTGCTTCGAGAGTCATATATCAACCCGGTTTCAAGCAAAGCACAGACCGAACCTCGCAAACAATATCGAAATCTTCCCGATTGCAAATAAAATCGCCCCCACTCGCAAACCACTCCTGTCGTCGAGTATTGAACCTCCTCAACCCCTTCATCCCATGATGAAAAGCTTCTCTGCGTCATTCACCGTCCACACCATGCTCAACAGTCTTGTGCACAATGCCGCGTCCGTTTCTCGTCGAGGGGTTCCACGAACTCAACGTCAAATATCGTCGACGTCGAGTCAGTTGAATCGGCGAACTCTGTCTCCTCTCGTTACGCCGACATCGGCTCCAGCATTCTCAGCAATCGGTGTAACGCATCGACGAGCTTCCACGTCCTCTCCATCCACGTCCTCACCTTCCTTGTCTTCATCACCATCGGCATCAACATCATCAACCTCCACGAAATCAAGCTCCCCTGCATCTCTATACACCTCTCGCGAATCCTATGTCGAGTTCTCCCCCAACTCTGGTTCTTCCCATCCCCTCCATCATCGCAGCCACAGTCAACAACACCGTCCACTCTTCAACCTCCCTCCTCCTCCAGCCCAAGACTTCCCCCCAATCTCAGCACGATTAAAACCTCTTATTCCCTTCCTTATTTTCTCGACCGCGCTCACATCTTTGGCATACCACTTAATGACGATCCGTAAAGTGAAGGAAGAAGAGAATGAACGTGCAAAGGCAAAGATGAGTGTTTTGGAGGGCCTTGTGGAGAGATTGAAGAAGGGGGAAGAAGTGAGCGAGGCGGAGATCGATAGAGAACTCGAAATGGTCGGGCTGAGAGAGAGACCGAGGCTGAGTGTACGTTCAGGGGGAGGAGTGGAGGGAAGGGAGAATGAAGAGGACGTAGAGAGTTTGAGTGAGGTAGGAGAAGTTAGTTGGAAAGAAATGTTCCTTGGGAGAAAGAGATCAAAGGGCGAGGAGAAAGAACAGGAGATCAGAGCGGAGAAGGAGTGGGCGGAGAGTGAGTATATTCTTTCTATCCTTTTCCCGGGTTTCTCTTTTTACCTTTTTGCTTGCGAGTGCCAGCCTCCGCTTGCAAATTAATTAATCCTGGCTGTATGTTTCGTCCGTTTTTCTTTCGTACTGATCTATCACTTGTCCTTCTCTTCTCTTCCCCGTGGTCGGCAATCTCAAGTCGTCAACGCCGCCGTCAAACATGATAACCCTTCCTCAAAATCTGCTTCTGCAAACGAAACAACCACAACAACGTCTCAAGTCCCTATCCCAACACCAGCAGCAAGAGCACCAGGATCGAATGTCTATCTCTAAGAGGGTCCGAAAACACGGATACTGTCCACGAGGAGGTCCTAAAGAATTGTTCTAAAACATACTGGAAACTCACAGCGAAAGGATGCGCTGCTTGACCGGACGTACCCGCATAGTCAGGTTCTGGCGTGCGTTAATGGTTCAAGTAAGATTATAAGGAAATGGAAGACGGGGGTGTTGTATATGATACTGCGAGAAGAAGAGTGAGGAGTATTAGATATAACATAGGTATTCATATAGATGCTCTCCGGAGTCAGGATCAGAAAAAAGAGGAAGAGTTGTCGACATATAAGGAAGAAGAGAAGGAAGTTTGTACGCGTTCCAAATGAGAGACCCCCACTGCCGTGTTGGAGGGAGCAGCTAGGGGGAAATTAGCCGACCGAGAGGTTGTATCCACGATGATATACCGAGCCCAGTGAGTTGATATTAGCTTTTGCTGTCAAGAAAAGAAGAGAATACATTGCAGGAGATGGTGGTGATGACAAAAGAGAGATTGAGAACAAGGTGGCGGCTATATGAGACGGAAGGGAATATCCAATCGGGAGCACGTGATACCGCCTGCCCGCGCGCTCGCTCGCGGGTCAATAACAGCGGAGGCGGCGGCGGCGGCGGTGGCCCGCGACCCGAACACGCAAGGACCAAGGATGAGGATGACCGATGAACGTGGTTGATACTGTAGAACCGTTATCATGTAGCTTCAGCTATAGAGAAAAGAGAATGGATGACGACGACCCCTGCTGATAGATCGGCCGCCCTCAACTTCATCAAAGCATCACTTTCCGCAATTGCCACAAGGTATACACGGAACAATACCCTTCAACCTTCCCTCACCATCCAGCATCCAACATTTACCTTTGAATCATTACCCTCGATCCCCCTTCCACCGCTCTCCTCACTCCTCACTCCTCACTCCTCACTCATCTCCCCACCACTCCCCTACCATGTCCATGGCTTCCGGCGCCATGGCCTCTCGTCGCGGCAAGGGCAAAATGCGGCCCCCTAAGCGATTCGGTCCCGACTCATCCTCGTCCACCGCCATAGACTCCACTTTCCAGAAGCTTTCCCATGCTATCCGCGAGATCCAAAAACATAATGCCTCAAAGCTTTCTTTTGAGGAACATTACCGATATGCCTATAATATGGTGCTTTATAAGCATGGTGAGAGGTTATATGAGGGTGTGAGAGGTTTAGTAGAGAGTCATCTCATGGAGTTGGTAGAAGAGGATGTGGTGGGGACGTTTCCGAGGAGTGGGGTTATGGTCGGTGTGGAAGCGGGCACGATGAATGCTAATGCGGGCGAACGGGTGGTGGGAGGAACTGGGACCCTGAAAGGATCCGCCAACTCTGATACAGGTGCAGCAGGTCCAAGCTCAGCGAATGGGCCCGAAATGGCGATGGAAGGAGAGAGATTTTTGAGAGCTTTAAGAAGCACATGGGACGATCATTCGAGTAGTATGAGTAAATTGAGGAGTATATTGAAGTATATGGTGAGTCACTCGGTGGGATCAATATAGGCCTCTACGGTTCTAGGTCTCTGAGAGCGTTTTTTCGATAAGAACGAGTTTTCTGATCGATCCGTTCTGCCCCCCACCTTCCCTTCCCCCCACACAGGACAAAGTTTACTCCCCAGCTGCCAACAAGCCTGATGTTGCCACTCTCGGTTCCCGCCTATTCGAAAGCACAGTCATCCACTCCCCCCATCACCCGATCCAGGAGACTCTTCTCTCTGTCCTCCTCACACAGATCCATCTCGAGCGCCTCGGAGAGACAATCAACAGATCAGTTGTGAAGAGTGTTGTGGACGTGCTGGCGACGTTGAAGATGTCGCCTGAGAGAGGCAGGGGAAGCTCAGAGAAAAGCGTGTATGCGAGGGACTTCGAGAGCGTGTTCATGAGTAGTAGTGAAAAGTTTTACAGAGAGGAAGCGGAGAGCGGAGTTCAGGCGGGAGACGCTAGTGCATATCTGAAATTAGTGAGTTGGAGCAGCATCAATCCCTGTCCCTCCGTGATAACCGACAACATATAATCGCGAAATGTCAGAAGGCTGACATTTCGCTCTCGCCGCGATACTCTCCTACTTGCGCTATCGTATGCCAGGTCGAACGTCGTCTAGAAGAAGAACACGCCCGATGCACGAACTATCTTCTCGCATCCTCTTCCCCGCGTCTTCTATCCATCCTCGACGAGAACCTCCTCTCCAACCACCTGACCACAATCCTAAGTATGCCTGGAACGGGTTTAGATGCAATGCTGGAAGATGATAAGATGGGCGACTTGGGGAGAGTCTATAAACTATTTGGCCGACCGGGCGTGGCTGAGGGAATGGACGTACTTAATAAACAGTTGGGGATGAGTGTAAAAGTGAGAGGAAAGGCGATTAATGCTGCTGAAATTGGAACGTCCGTGGCGGGTGCTCCAAACGCAAACGCCTTTTCGACGGCGGTAACGAAATCGAAACCGAAATCGACTGATGTTGCAATGAATGGGGATGGCGATACCAAAGGGAAAGGGAAAGCGCGTGAAGGGAAACCGAGCGCGCCGGCTGGATCCGGGTCGGCGGCACAAGCAATCGCGACGGCATTGAAGTGGGTTCAAGATGTGCTTGATTTGAAAGATAAATTTGATCGGATCTTGAAGGATGGGTTCGCAGATGATAAGGGGATACAGACGGCTATCAACGCTGTGAGTTTGCTCGATCGTGCCCTTTTCTTTCGCACTTCTTTTCACCGCGTTAAATTAGTGGGAATTATGCTTACCAACGACTGCGAATCTTACCGTGCTTGGGGCTCAATAGGCATTTCAAGATTTCGTTAATTCGAATCAGAAAGCACAGGAGTACATCTCTCTGTTTATTGACGAAAATCTTAAAAAGGGACTCAAGGGCAAGACTACCGATGAAATCGAGGCTGTTTTGGAGAAAACAATCGTCCTCTTCCGGTTCATCATCGATAAAGACGTATTTGAACGGTATTACAAGGCACATCTTGCTAAGAGACTGCTGAATGGACGGAGCGTTTCGGAAGAGGCAGAGAGAGCAATGGTTTCCAAGATCAAGATCGAGTCGTGAGTTTCTTTCTTTCTTTCTTCTGGTGGTTCCCTTCCTTCTGACCAGTTACTGATTCCGCTCTTCATGCGTGCATCAGTGGAGCACAATTCACTCAGAAACTCGAAGGGATGTTCACTGATATGCGACTATCCGGCGATATGATGCTATCATTCGGGCGACATTTGGGCAAAAACGAGCCTCTTGGCTTCGAATTCAATGTTACTGTCCTCACTTCTACCTATTGGCCTGGTGAGGCCAATTTGACCTCGTGTACCTTCCCACCGATACTAACGAAAGCCATGAAGGCGTTCGAGCAATTCTACAATACTCGGCATTCGGGCCGACGCTTGACTTGGCACCCGAACCACGGGACTGCAGATGTCAGAGTCGCATTCAATGCTCGAAAACACGAACTGAATGTCTCGACGCTCTGCTTGGTCATTCTGCTGCTTTTCGAGAATCTTGACGAAGGGGAAGAACTCAGTGTTCAAGAGCTCAAGGCATCGACCAATATGTCCGATGCGGACCTTACGCGAAGCTTACAATCACTCGCTTGTGGCAAGTTCCGAGTGTTGACTAAGAACCCGAAGGGACGAGAAGTGGGACCAAACGACAAGTTCTCGTTCAACAGCGGCTTCACATGCCCCCTTGCCAAGATTAAGATTCAGACTGTTGTCGGGAAAGTGGAGAATAATGAAGAGAGAAAGGAGACACATGAGCGGGTTGAGGAGGAAAGGAAGCATCAGATTGAGGTGAGTTTCAGTTGCCGAAGACGCCAAGTTGACTGCGCTCATGGACCTGAGCTGACTCCTTTTGTCCATGTAAACGATACAGGCTTGTATTGTCCGAACGATGAAGGACCGCAAGACGCTTGGACATAATGATTTGGTCAGTGAAGTTGTCAGACAACTTATGTCAAGATTTACACCAACACCGCAAACAATCAAGAAGAGGATCGAAGGGTTGATTGATGTGAGTTTTCCACCCAAGTCAAAATAGTTGAGACTTTTGTTGGCTGACTTCGTTATCCCTCGTACAGCGAGAATACCTCGAGCGTAACGGCCTCGGTTCATACAATTACTTGGCATAAGACGGAGCAGGTAATTCCTATCCTTTGCTTTCGGCGGCTGATTCCGTATTATCATGATCTTCTCACGTTCCGCAAACTTTACGACAACCTCGAGATTCGAGACGAACGTTCACCATGCAATGACATTCTCAATGACTGATCTTATTTGCCATAGGCACGAAATAAAGGCGAAGAGAGGAGAAAGTGGAGAGCATGGAGAGAAGAGCCAAACCTTAAACTTATTGCATCGTTTGTGCAGAAGATGAAAGGAAATAAAAAAAATGAAGGACAAGCCATTCAATCCGTGTGATGGTCCATCTATCGGGTTCGATTGGGGTAGGTGTAGTTCTGGAGGTGCTGATTCTGCATCGTCGCGAAAGGGTTTGGAGCCACTGGCATTGTCATGTCGTAGTTGCTGTTGTTGCTGATGCCGGGTCTTTGATCGAGATTCACCGAATACGTATGCTGGTTGATGATCGGCTGTTTTGTGGTCGAAGCCGAAGATTGCAAGTAGAGATGTCCGTCGTTCGGGTAGGTAGTAGAGTCCACCAATTGATATGAGGGCGGGGCTTCACCACCTTCAGGTGGGTTAACAACGGTCATGTTCACAACAAGGGCATTGAGACATGTCTGAGGAGGAGAAGCAAGTCAGTGAGGAGCTAAAGCATGCGACAACTACACCCACCCTTCGAAGGATCAAAACCGACACCCAATCATCGATATAGCACTTGAGCATCTGGAAAGCGCCGAAATCCCTAGTGAGGAGAGGAGCCATGGCGCATCTGTCAGGATTTATCATCGGTCAAAGTCGACAACCGCGACTGGATACTCACTGAGAATCCTTTAGAGTCAAATCTCGAACGATCTCGGACGTCAGCCATACGAAGCCCATCTGGAGTCTGAGATAGCACAATCATTGCGGTGAGCTTCTTTCAGATGAGCGTAAGATGAAAGCTCGAATGCAAACTCACTTGATCGGGTTCACAAGTCTAGCTCCAGGTTCCGGCTTCATATGATTATCGATGATCTCGGTGATCCACGAGGTGATCGAGTGTAAAATGTGGGAGCCGGTCTTGCCCTGACCAAGACCCATAAACCCAGCTGTGAGGATTGCCTTCATTTTGTCGACGACGATCGGTCTCAGTATTTGTGGTGGAAAATCAAGGACGAGCCTGTACACGACCCCGGTCAGATTTTGTGTCAACGAGACTGCATGAGCTTCACTCACGCAGCTTGGTTGAGAACGTTTCCCCAATTCAGATTTTGCCAAGTGACCGTCATCTGATGTAGGGTGTTGCGATCTCCCAGAACGGTCTTGAGGGTGTACGCCGTACTGAAGGCGTCGCTGAGTCGGACTGAGTGCAAGCATTGATATGTCAATATCATATTCAATGGCTTGCCAGGTGAGATTACTCACCGAGAAGATGACCGAATCGAGCTCCCATCTCAACCTTGCGATCGTGGAAGGCTGCATGAAAGTTCGGCAACGCAGTTTTGATAACATTCTCTAAATCTTGACCGGTCTGCTTTATTCCAGTGTTTATCATGCTCGCTTTTTGGGCCAAAATCTGCTCCATCAGAAGGTTGAGCATTTCCTGTGACGTGGAGATATTGTTAGTTGATCCCCATGTATTCTCGACGCAAGGGAGGAAGAAGTGAGCTTACGTCGTAGACGGCTGCATCGGCTTGTCCGACTAGGTTGATAAATGATGTGTGAGAGCAAAGGTTTCTCTCTGCAGCCGACATGCACGGCCAGAACGTCGCGATCTGTGACAGAAAGAAGGTGCGGTTAGTAATAGCATCGAGCTTGGTCAAGGCAATGCTTAATACTAACATGTACTTGCAGATCTTCAAAATTCGAGCTGCGGACATCTCGCAACACTGGAACGTATAGTTCAATAACGCCAAACACGTCCGTGATCTTCAGGTGGGACCACTCACATTGATCGAGATGTTGAGTGATGTTGTCCCAGACTCCTCGGAAATGATCTGGATTAAGGTCCCCGATTGTGGGTGGCAAGTCCTCGAGGCTAGGGAATCCGCCCAATTCGGTAGCATGGACCTCATAGTCATCCCCTTCATCGTCCGAAATCCCAGCATAACCTTCATCTAGGGTGTTGGAGGTAGACGCGGCCCTCGAGTGACTTTCTCGCGACATCGGTGTTTCAGTGGTCGCCTTTCTCTGTTCCTGTATCTGTTCCTGTTGTTGGACTGAGTCGGGGTTGTCGAAGGTGAGAGTTCTGGTGGCGCTAGAGGATGCAAGGGAAAGTTAAGCTGGAGATCAATACCGGAGGGTTAAGGATATTCCAACTCACCCTTCCGATTTTGTCTTTACTTCCATACTCGCTTCACCTTTGCCAGTGGCAACCTTCTTCGTCAGGATAATCGCTGGTCTGAGTTGGACTGGACGCTCCGGTCGGCGATAAGTAATGCCGTTGGTATTGCCGTTACGACTACTGTACTCGTTCAGGCTGTTCGCCTGTCGCTGAGTAAGAGGTCGAATACCGCAGTCTGTCCCCGGGATGCACGATGTATATGTATCAGCTCTTAGCCTGTATTGACATATGAAAGAAACTCTGAGCTTACAGTGATACCTCGAGTTGTTTCTATTTCCCAATCGACGAGTTTTGACGTCCGGGAAAAGAGTACGGATACTCTTCCCAAAGTTGGATGTGTTGAGCGGCTGAAGTTGCGGGGGATGGGGGGGTGGGGAGATGCGCGACAAAATGGTAGTTAGTGTTCTTTTGATAAATTAGATTGCTGTCATGGTGATCACGAGAATTCACTTCCAGTCCGAAGGCTTCCGAAGTCTCTCTGTAGGCGATATACATTGCCTGTCGATTGATGCTGCATGCTTCCCATCGATCGTAACAAAGCGAAGCCCTGGAGAAGGGAGGGGTGTCTCAATTTTTAGTAGTTATTGATCTCCTCGCTAGCCAAGTAGATAACTCACCATCGATACAACCATTCTACTTTCGCTTTCTCTTTTCCTGTATTACTCCTAGGCTTCTCACACGCCGCAACCATTCCTTGGAGTTCTTTGTCCACCACCTCCTCCCTTTCCGCACCAGCCAGGAAGATTCCCTGGATTTGATGCTGGATTAAGGATGACTGTGGGGTGGGGGTAACGACGTGTCGTCGTGAATTATTGCTCGGCTCGAACGTACTCATCGTGTCATCTTCACTTTCCTCTTCGTCCTCCATCAACTCATCTTGATCTTCATTCTGGTCGTCCGTCGAGTGGACCTGGATTGCTGACTGGTGTGTTCCTTCACCTTCACCTCCGCTTTCCTTCTGGTTCCGCGCCAGTTGAGTGGCGGATCGAGTGCTGTACCTTCGCACAGAAGCATGGATAATGGAGGCCACCGAGTCGAGAACTTCCGCACCGATCTTCACAGTATTGGCGTTCTTGTCGCCCGCGGCGCTCCAAAGTGATTGAGCCTGACGACTCGACACTCGACTATACGGCTTGGAGGCCATGTTGGGTCTTTTTTTCTGGCTGATCGAAGCGTGTGACGAGGATCTAAGCCGAAGGCGTGTGCGTCAGTGGGCGCATTTGAAGGTCACACATCCGCGCAAATCACGAACGCAGAAGTGTACGAAACCGACACGTACCTCGAGTGCGTCAGTCGCACGCTCCTATTACCAGCAGCACTAGATGGAGTCTGAGGGATCTGTTCAAACCCAAGCGAAAAAGTATGGTCGAATCTTTGAGTGGGGGAACAAAGGATCGCCCGGAGTTGTTCTGCGTCTTGCTCGGTAGTGTATTTGGTTATCGTGTCTGTGTGTTGGCCCGGGTATCAAAAATGAGATCGAGGTATTGGATTTAGCCTTCGCTTTTCCATTGCTCCTCAAACATCGAGAACCGCAACTGACCGGCAAATGGGGGGGGGGTGTCGTGATACTAACCTGATGGTGCTTGAACTTGAGCGACTACAATTCTGTCCTCTGAGGGGTCCCCAACTATTCTGACAAGCGATGGGAATCTTGAACTGCCGCTCGATATCAGCAACGCCGCCGCTAAAACTGGGGACGTCGGTCGCGCTTTGGAAGGGAGACGAAAAGGTTTTGCTTAGGTTGCGTCGATGGTGCTGCTCATGCAGCTGGTGTTGGTGTTGGTATTTGTACTCGTACTGTGACCGGGGTCCTCGTGAATATCCACTTTGCACAACTGTAGCTTGCCTGACAGAGCTCTGAGAATCAGGAGTCAGGAGTGGAAGGAACGGGGTAGGAGTCGGGTGTGAAATGCGTGGATTGAGTCTATGATCTCCCGCGACCGAGTAAGTGGCGGGGTAGGTTTTGAATCGGACCCCGTGTGACCAGCTGTTATAGTCGTAATCGTTAAAGATACCGTGGGTGATCCCGTCTCTTCTCGGTTTGCTGATGGAGAAGTTAGGTTCTGTGCTTAAGACGGGAGTGATTGCGGGAATCCGAATCAACGACGGTGTTGATTCGGTGAGAGAGCTAGGAGTGATGTTGTTGATGACGCTAAACGAGTTGAAAGGTACGAGGAACGTATCATGGTCATTTGACGTGGGATGAGGAGAGGTGTTTATTTTCTCGTTCCTCTTTTTTTCTTCTTTATCTGGGTCTTCCTCTTTCCTTCCTTTTACCTCTTTTCCTCTTGGGCCGTCTATTTCCTGCGCACACCCACAGTATCCGCCACCACCACCACCAATCAAATCCTGTCCGCTACAAACGTCAGCCACTTCAGCAAATAAAGGGCGACTGCCACTTTGCACCCCACCCAAATCACTTTCCTCTTTCTTATCCTCACGACCTCGTAGTGTCTCTCCACAGGCAATCCTTTTCTCTCCTTCTTCCTCAGTTTTCTCGTAATGACCACCGGAGTTCCCTTGAGGAGGTAAAATACTTGGAGAAGGATGTAGATTCTGATTAAGTGACGGAGAAGATAGGGAAGAAGAACGAAGAGACAGATTCGTCCGAAAGCGGGAAGGGTGTCGAGAAACCCAAGAGGGTTGAGGAGGAAGCTCCTGAGAATAAATACCCAGGTGTGGAGGAAGGTGATTATCGGATTGGATTCCACTTGGGTTCTCACTGAGGTGAGGTAAGTGAAGAGAGGTTGGATTATGTATTCGAATGTAGTTCGGATCTTGGACAGACCCTGGAAATGGACTTGGGTTTGAGACGCTTGGAGCTCGGAGAGCATATAAGTCGGTGTAGGAATCAGGAGCTTGATCAGCTTGAGTTTGGGGAGGAGACTGGATAAAGTCGAATTCACGTCCGAAAGATGCATGCTGGGCAGAGCTGTAGGTGGGGTTATGCGTCTGTTCAGACAGAGCAGTGTGTCGATTTTGGGATCTGGGTATGCTCGGTGATGGGTCGTCGGAAGACGCGAGAGACAGAACTAGGGGAAATACGTTCAATGTTTCGTCAATCTGGTGAAGGTTTATGGATGATGGGGAGTGATGTGGAAGGTGACTATGGTTTCGGGTGTGAATGGTAGGGCGGGGGTGGCGCGAAACTGTGTGGTCGAGTTGAATGGATGAGGTGATGAGTGGCGCACCGTTATTTTTTTTTTGGTTTTGTTTTGGTAAGTATTTTGTAATATTTTATGTTGTTGTTGATGTTGTTACCGGCGTTGCGGGGTGTGTGATGTGGTGTATTCGAAACGGTGAGGGAAATATATGGAGTGAGCCATATTTTCTTATCAGCTTTGATCATTGATCCGACGAAGGAAGGATGGGGATGCTCTATTTATGCGTCTGCAGCATCACTCGCGACTTGCGTTCTCTCCTCCCGAAAATTAAAAATGAACAGATGCCCACACGAACTCCCCTCCCTAGATATGGAATCTTAAGTCTCTTCTTCCTTTCACTCCGTTCCACTCTGTCCCGTCATCTTTGTGATCATGAGAGTCAGAGAGACAAAGGCCATATCGTGCGAGCATTGTTTGGTTGTTCCCAAACTGATGTCTCTGTTCATTTTTACCCCCATTCACCCCCAAACCCAACCCTCTTTCTTGGCGTCGCTCTGCTCCTCTCTCCTCTCTCCTCTTCCCCCCCCCCCATGTCCTTCTTGACGAAGCGGAAAAGAAGCCTGAGAAGCCATCCCTATTCTCGCTCCCGGTGTCTCATGACTTTGTCTCCCATTTCCCCCTTTAGTCTATACTGCTTTCCCCTAACCATGTGTGAATCTCAAGGAGTTGGATTTCTCACACGGCCCCCCGTCCTCTTCTCCACGAATTTCGTTGCCACGCCACGCCTCACCTTACGGCCTCTCCTCCTGTACCCCATGTCTTTGGAAACCCCCGCGAGAAGGGCAGGCACTCCCAAGAAGAAGCGCGGTCTCAGATAAGGAAGAGTGATCGGCGGGGTTGAGGTACAGGAACACCATCGAAAAGATAGATAGCATCGTGCGATGAGAGAGGAAAGTGGCGGGCTAGAACATGAACGATAGACTGGAGAACTCCAAGTCGCGTCGCGTCGCGTCGATCTTGCGACCGAGTCTAGAACGTCCCCAAATCATCGCGACCGTCGCGATCATCATCGGGCATTCATTGCACCCCACTTCAGCGGGGAAAGGACCGACCGAACAAGAAGCAGCTCTTGGAAGGGAAGCCCCCTAATCCTCGTGAGGACTTTTATGGATGACCCAAAACTCCTAATCTATTCCAAACCTAGAATTCCTGTTGCAGAACACCCGTACGGGCCAGACCACACTTCCGTTTTCTTTTTCTTTTTTTTTCTTCTTCTTGATTTTTGCCACGCCCGTCATCCACACACACACCCCTACCGGCTACGTTCAGGGGACACTTTTTGCTACTGACGAAGCTAGAGATACCCGCCGTGAACCTTTTTTGGCAGATATACTTTCGCCCCGCATCATGCGTCTTCGTCTTTCCTCCCTACGTTTTACTTTTCCTCCTTACTTTCTATCATCCCCTACCGGCAAGGTCGGTCTGTAAACGGTCTTTTTTCCGCTGCTCTGTATTTTTGCGTCCCAGCGTTTCCCACTTTCACTGGGTCGCTGGTTCGAGATTACCCAACCTGAAGAAAGGCAAAGAAAAGAACGACTCACGTTTATACCCCCGTCCAGATGGACTGAGACCTGTGCAAACTACAAGATCGTGGGCGGGAGTCTCGGTGGTAGTTCCGGGGAGCAGATAGGAACAGCAGTGCACAATTTTGTGCTCATTCCCGCCTCCTTGATTGCGGTTGTGATAGTGCTCGGGATTGCTCTGCATCGTGATAGACAAAATTGGTGGCGGCGGAAGATGGGGGTGTGGACACAGCGTGGCGGAACAGAGTGTCTCCTGTCGTTTGGCTTGCAGATGAGGAGATCAAACTAGATCTTGGTACGAACGAGTCGATTCAATGGATTACTGACCAATAATCTCGGGGTGGCGAAACAATGCGTCGTCTAAGTCGAAATGGCCTTGTCGAATCGTGGCGTCGGTTCTAAAAGATTGGCTTGAACGAAACGAGGAGATGGGTTCACTGTGCGTGCTGTGGATCAAAGTGACTGCAATTAAGTCGATTTGCATTGATTCCGATGGGATTGGATGGAGTCGAATGGTTGGACGAAAGAAAACCCCTCCTTCGTTTTCTTTCCTGTCGATTTTTGCCTGTCTTCGTTAACTTCTTTTGCTTTTGCTTTTCGGTCGTTGTAGTCTTTTCCGGTCTTGGGGTTAACACGCCGGCTGTTGTCTCGATTTGAAGGTTCTTACTCAGAGTTCCAGAGTGCAAGAGTAGCCGTTCTATGTCTTTGGTCTCTCGACTTGTGTTGTTGTTTCTGAAAGCGGAAGAAAGCGAACGACAGGATGCCAAGGGAATGGGGTAATTCGATTAAGAGAGACAAATCGGAACAGATCTGAGACTTCGGTTGTTCTCCTTCTCGACTGCTGTGATTCGATCCGTGCTTGTTCCGCGAAAGTACCTAGTCCTTGACGTTGATGTTCGTCGATGTGTGGTGAGTCAAGCCGGTAGCATAATGCGATACTTTCTCATTCGGAAGAGGATCATCAACTGCATCGTGATGTGAGACGATATCAACCCTTCTGTCGCTATATGTCAAATTAAATCGATGTGAATATATGTAGGACTGTCTCTTCAACTGCACTTAACTCTGAATCTATGTTTGATCTTGTTCGTGTCTCATGGTATATATACTGGATCTAAACCTCGATATCTCAAGCCATAATCCGTTCTCCTGAGATGGGGTTTCCCGGACGCCCATCTCAGCAGAAAACGCTTTGCGAGCACGGTGCTGCGCGGATAGTCAGCGATCCTGAAGACCGCCTTCTTCTCCGTTTGTCGATCTCCGATGCCAGACAGCCGTATATTGAATCGTGTACTTCTTGATTCCATCATCGGTCAATCTGTTCTTTCCTTACCTCTCTCTGCATCTATACCATCTCATATTTCTTCCGACTGAACGTTCTGGAATCGAAACCAGATTACTTGGTCTAGACGGTACCTTGAACCCTGACAAGCTACAGCGTTCCACTTCACTTTCAGGCCGGCGGTGCACCGGGGGGGGGGGGGGGG